>JAVQJF010062246.1:0-18490 GCA_036023855.1 Gadopsis marmoratus | reverse complement strand
TGGTGAGAATCTGTTCCAGGTAGAGGACGGCGTGGATGAGGGAGTCTGTGTTGTAGGTTCGACCAGTGCACCTGTAGACTGCAGCCAGCAGCGCCCCCGCCAGGATACTGCTGGTACCTGCAGGACAAGAACCGATGACCTCTGAGCATCGCCCTCACATCCCGTTTGATTCCTCACATTCTTCTTCTTTGTCCAACCCTGCCACCTACATTACCCACAATGCACCTGTGCCTTTGACAGCTGGGTGTGTTATGCTAGTAGCGGCTAACGTAGCTTGCAGCAGAGCTGAGCAGCTCACTTCTCTCTGACTCCACACCAACACACTGTTTTCATCTCTGAGACACTGAAGGCTTTTACTACTTTACAACATAAGCAGAACAACAACAACTGACACCTGAAACACCTGGAACCAAATGGAACCAAATGGAACCAACTGGAAACACCTGGAAACAACTGGAACCATGTTGAGGAGGAAAATCTCTATTATTATTGTTAGTTTGTTGTTTTCTGATGGATTCAGTTTTTGTGGTAGATCTTTTTCCTGCAGTGCTTCATGTTGGTCAGTTTCTCACCTAGTCCGGATCCGGTGGGCAGCACCGACCAGCTGTGGAGCTCCACCCCTCCTCCCCACCGCTGCATCAGCTGATGCCCCAGAGCATGCTGGGAGGAGAGCGTCACCAGGCCGCTGCACACACACACTGCCTTCAGCAGGGCTCCTGTAACACACACATGATCAAACTCTGTTCTTCTGTTCATCACAGTTAGCGAGCAGGTCATCTCCCACCAGGTGCGTGAGGCTGGCAGTGGTCCCTCAGGTCATCCAGGCTGTCACACGGCGTCTCCGTGGAAACCCCATTGTCCCGCCCTCCAGTGTAGCTGACCAGCAGGAGGCGGGGCTCTCTGATGCGACGGGCTCTGGCACCAATAGGACGCTTCCCATCAACCTTCACTGCGACGTTGGTCACAGAGCCACCGTGCTCGAAGGCGATGGGCGGAGTGTCGCTCCAGCCGCCTGAAACACAGAGGCGCTGCTTCAACAGGTGGGAATGTTTACAGCAGTAATATCACAATATTGTAGAGCACAAGGTCACGTCCTCAAAATATCCAGTCTACTATAAGTGACTGATTAATGTTCTGATCGCTCTGAAATTACAATCCAAAGAAGGTGACTCGCCTGCCAGGTCCAGTCTGGCTGGACACTCCACTTCCTGCCACTCGTCAAAGGCTGGGACCTCACCCTGGCCAATGGAGATGAACCTCTGCGATGACATCACAGCCTGTCGTAGAAGCAGCTGGCCGGCGCCCTCGTAGTGCCGAGCTGCCCGCACCAGCAGGTCTGGCCTGTAGGGGGCAGCAACAGGAAACACAGACTGTTATCCAGCAGCATGAAAATACAGAGGAAAACCTGAGAGCAACGCCCACCTGCTGAGCCAATGATCTCTCTGCATAGCCAGGGCGTGGACTCCGCCACTCATGTTACCCTCCTCTAACAGGAAGTAGGCGGAGCTCCAGGCCTCGTTAGCAGCCGGCCCGCTCCTCAGCCCTCCCTTCCCCGCCGCCATGCACACCAACACATCAGCTATACAGGAGAAACAGCGGGCGGCCACGCCCAGCTCTGCGCCTGACTCTGCCCCCTGCTGCCTGCTTCCTGCTGCGACTGAGACAAAAAACAGGAAGTTACATAAATGAACACAAGATTCAGTCTGATTATTTTTGTTGGGTGTTTTAGTGAAACATGCTCTATAAATAAATTTTATTAGAATTATTAATATTATTACAGTATGTGGTGACTCACTGCCGTCGAGTGTTTCCAGCAGTGCCCCCTGCTGGCCTCCGAGCACCGCAGCCCTGAAGCAGGGCAGCAGGCAGACGTCTGTGCGCCTCCTCAGGGCATCACTCACTCTCCTCCTCCCTGCCAGGAACTGTAACTCCTCCCTCCACTGCAGCTCCACCTCCTGGTGGGTGAGTGACATCACCTCCTTCAGAGAGAGCCTCCATGCCTCCCTCCACCTCCGCAGACAGCCGGCCCCCCCCAGCAGCCAGCCGACGCCTCCCTCCAGACCCACAGCACCTCCTCTGGGGTGGAGGGCCGGGAAGAGACGAGCCTCGAGGAGGGAGCGCCGTTCTCCTCTGACCCACAACTCCTCCGGCCTGAGAGAAGAGGAGACAAAAGGAGAGGAGATGGGACATGGTGAAAGTAGACAAGGCGAGGAGGAGAGGAGACCAGGAGAGGAGACGGGAGAAGACAAGAGGAGAGGAAGAAAGGAAACAAGTTCAGAGAGGAAGTGATGAAGTAAAAACCAAAATGAAATGTCAAAGGTCAGGTGGGGAACAGAGTCCTACTGGATTCCTGTTCTGCTGTAGAAGAGGCTCCATCTCTGGTTGAGGAAGGAGGAGCTGCTGTGATCAGAGGAGACCTGAGGAGGAAGAGACCATGAGATGTGTCTAATGTTTTCACTGAACTTGAGTTGAGATGTTTGTTTCTGACCTCCAGGTCGTCCTTTGCCCCCGTCACCGTGTAGACGCTCAGCTTCAGCTCTCCCAGCTCCAGGCGATGTCCCTGGATGATGATGTCACTGGTCAGCTGCAGCTTCCTGATGCTCTGTGATGTCATCAAGTTGAGACCCGACAGTAAACAACCTGCCGGGACTTCCAGAGGGCCCTGGTGGAGAGGTCAAAGGTCACATCAGGGGTGGGAATAACCTTAAAGCTGCCTGACTCAACATCAGCAGTAATCTCCTGACCTGCAGGTGGCAGTGTTGCACCACCGCTCCGGTTGCCACAGTAACATCTCCCTCCAGAACGCTGTTGATCAATCGGCCTCCTTCCTTCATCCTGCCCTCTCTCTGAGGGGAAACAGGAAGTCCAGAGGCGTTAGTGAAACAGCGGCAGGACATTTTAACGACGACTCTGAAGAACAGGAAGTGTTACCTGGATGTGAGACAGAGTGTTTCCCTCCATCCAATCACAGGTCAGCCGCTCCACATGCTGCTTTCCAGACAGAGTCAGGTAGTCATAGCAACCGCTCGGGATGTACACTGTAAGAGACACACGCTCGATCAGCTGAGCTCGACTCAATATCTACATCGCTCCACCTTAAATCTCAGTTTCACACCTGGACGTAGAGCAGGATGTATGACATCACAACTAGTCTGGAGCCAATCAGGGTCCAGTATGACACCAGAGATTTTGTGTCCAGCTGTGGTGGAGGAAGTACTCAGATCTTTGACTGCAGTAACGTCTTCAGTCAGTTCATATTTTGTTCATATACTTCTCTTAATTTAAAGTTTTATCGTCACGTTAAACAGAGAGACAGAGACACCCACCCAGTCTGAGTGGAGTTCCTCTCAGGATCCTCCACAGCTCCGTCCTGCCAGCCCTCACCGCCGCCCCCTGTGGTCCAACAACAGAACTGCAGCCAGCTCGCTCCTCACTCACAAACTGATCCTTAGTCAGATCTGAGCAGAGACACTTTAACACGTCCAGGAACAAAGAGACCTGAGGGGGGGGACAGCTGTCTCAGACCAGCTGGACAACACAAAGTCACCTACTCTGACAAACCCAAATATGTTCATTACTCAACAAACATAATATAGATTTCTATATTGATATATTCCTGATCGTATGTCTCTGTAATCATCTTTTTTTTAATTAGCGTGAACCCTGACACACATTCAGAAACTGATCCGGAACATGACAGAATGCTTCTGGTGAGAAATAATAAAAACATGTAAAAACACTGCATCAGTCTACAGGATCAACACTGAAGCTGCTCAACAGAAAACAGAATGATGCTACAGAGCAGCACCTGAGTAAATGTACTTTCTGCTGTTTCAAAGCGTCTCCATGTTTCTACAGGATCACAAAGAAAGAGGGGCGGGTACCTGGAGGGGCGGAGCTCCAGAGTCCAGGCCCAGGTAGGTGCAGCCGTCCAGAGGAGGAGTGACGTGAGTCTGCAGAAGCTTCTCTGACACGGAGCTGCTGAAGAAGACCGGACCCGACACCTGCACACAGAATGAACATTTATTATATTAACATATAATATATAACAGCATCAACAGCTGTGTCTGATGTCACAGGAGAAACGAGGACGCACCAGCGGCACCTTCCCATCAGGCAGCACAGCTTGTTGGATCCGCTCCGCTGTTCCCTTGTAGATGATGTCCCTCACCTGACCCTGGCACGCAAAACAAACGCACCTTCAGTCGCACTCACAGGCTGATCAACACGGCTGATCCACTACACTTCCCAGTGTAGCGCTCTGAAAGTGGGAAGTGTAACACTGGGAAGTGTAACCCAAGATAAATAGTTGAAATAAAGCGAGCACCTGGTGGTCGGACAGGTAGACTCCGTGATTGGCTGCGAAGGAGACATCGCCTGGTAACGCCAAAACCCGAACACCTGAGAAACCCTCCCAGGACAAAACTAACACACACACACACACACACGTATAAAACATTGTAAATGACAAATTCTGGACTGTGATTGGTCAGAAGGCTCCCGGCTCCGACGGCCTGCAGAAGGTTCTGTAACATCGTTTCTGTTTGTTTCACCAAAACAGGAATAAATATGTTGTGATCAATTATCCATGTTGAGTGACGGTCGACAGCAGACTCACCGAAGTCAGGAGGGATGGAGAGGATCATGTCGGTGCTGCAGACCCAAACACCAGGAGGAGAACCGGGACAGACCTGACACAGAACCAGCAGTGTGTTCGTTATATACGTTACTACATGAAAACTAATGACTGAACGCTGCTGTCAGAGACACCCCCCCCCCCCCAGCAGAGTATTTCTACACTGTGGTATTAGTACTCTGAAGTACAGAGTACTTCCTGGGTGCAGGTGGACCATGTGGCTGAGCTGCATCAGACTGTGGTTCTTTCTCTTCACGGAAATTCTGCTGGTGGATTATTACACAAAGTAAAATCTAGATTATTGTGGTAAACTGAGGTGGTCGGTGTGCTCATGCTCAGCTTGGTGTGATTTTAAAGAGTGAAGCGAGCAGACCTGGTGGCTGAGGCAGTCCAGCAGCAGGTCCAGACAGCAGACCGGAGCCTGGACTCTCTGGTCTGGTTTCTGGTGAGGCAGCCAGCAGAAGGCTCGGCTGCAGGAGCTCCAGGGGAAGTCCCGACCCTGCAGGAGGACAAGACAACTGCATGGACTGAAGGAGGCAGGACGACGTGTGCTGCTGCTGCTGGACTCACTGTGTGCAGGATGAGGACGTGAGCGTCACCCAGGACATCAGCCGTCACCACCTGAGCAAACCCAAACAGGAAGTAAGTCTCCAGTCAAAAACACACAATGCACTGTATCATGAATGCTGCAGCACGCTGAGCTGAGTGAACTCACGCTGAGTCCGGCTCTGCTGCTCAGGTGTTCAGCCGCGACCAGCAGGGCGTTCAGGGTCGCCCCCCCGCTGCCCAGCGGCTCCTGGCGGTCCTGCACCGTCAAAACCAACGCACCCTGAGAGAGAGAGCCACGCTGCTGCCGCAGCTCCAGCTCTGACACACAGACACAGAACAGCTGTGTGATGTCCTATGAACAATAACTGACTGAAACACACTAAGCTGAAACGCACACAGACTAAAAGTTGTTTCCATATAAATGATATGTAACCTGCAGAGAAGAGTCTTTAAGAGTCTGATGACACATGAAGAGCCAAACTCCAAAATCCTGACGTCTTTCATTACACGGACAACAACCCTTCCATCTTCACAGAGGGGCTGACCAACATCACCACTGACACTTCAAATGTTGACCATGTTGAGATGCTAAAATGATTATGTCATAATTGTGTTTGATATAAAGTACAAGTACCTCTAAATTGTACTCAACTTATTTAAGGACAATATGAAACCTGATCTTTCCTTAATTTTAACTTTTATATAAAATAAATATCTGAGATTCGAAATGTTTTCTCTAATAAATAGTTACTATAATAAAAACTCACAATATGTCAATAATTTATTCCACCTAAGATTTAAGTTGACTCTGGCTTCTTGATGTCAAACGCGGACATTTTAAATCAAACTTTCAATTTGAGCACATTATGATGGTTTTGTCCATTGGCGCCACCCGGAGACTGCTCGGTGTCACTGCAGCTGCTCCTCACCTCTCTGGAAGGAGTAGACGCTGTCTTTGTGTTGGCAGCTCAGGACGACCACCGTCCATCTGAACCCGCTGCTGGGGGACATCTGACGGCTAACGCAGCTAACGCAGCTGCCAACGTTAGCTGCCAACAGCTAACGCAGCTAACGCAGCTGCCAACGTTAGCTGCCAACAGCTAACGCAGCTAACGCAGCTGCCAACAGCTAACGCAGCTGCTAACACTGCAGCTAACAGCTAACGCAGCTGCTAACACTGCAGCTAACGTTACACACCGAGCCCGTTGAACCGAACAGACCTCTGACAGGGCGGAGTTAGCCTGAGCAGGATAACGGAGAAAGATAAAACTAACGGACCCTGAGCAGGTTAACCTGCAGCCGGCGATAGAGCACATCGAGCTAACGAGTTCAGAGGCTAATTACTGTTTTCTGACTGTTTGCTCGCTCCGGGCTTCCGTAGGCTACAACCCGTCGCGTTTGATTTGTGCTTTGGGACCTCTCGATGATGCGGTTAGCTAACGAGGCTAACGGATAAACTTGCTACCGGGACATCCAAGCAAGGCGGAGCCTGGCGCCAGACAGGAAGTCACAGCTTTTACTCGAGTAAAAGTACAAACGTAGTAGCATGTAAATATAGTTAAAGTACCAAAAGTAAATGTAGTCATTATGCAGAATAATCTACATGAAGGTGGGGATCGATATTTTTATCTTAGCTGTAATAATACATCTTTACATTTTCTTCCATAGTCAAGTTTTTAAATGAAGTACAATGTGTCTCTGAAGTGTAGAAGTACAAAACAGCAGAAAAGAACCTAAAAATTAAAGTATAATACTTAAGTACTTTCCACCGCTGTTATCAGATTACTGCGTAATCCTCTTTAACCCCATTATCCATTCAGTGTTTAACGTCCAAGCGATTGACGTTTTTTGGGTTCAAATTTAATAACTTTAATGGAGACAACTGTGTAAAAATAAATTGATATTCAGTGTTTCCAACTCTCACGCTGCCCAGTACGGAAAGCCAGCGGGGTCAAATGCTGTCAGTCGGCACACAAAGCATCGAAACTGTTTAAGACGTAGTTTTCCTGTTTGTTGTTGAGCTCTTCCTGTTTTAGACACTAAATTGAGTTTGTAACCAGCTGGTAAAAGTAAAGCCAGACAGCAACGCATCCATTTTACTGCATGTAGCCCAAATCACAGGGTCTGGGAAAACCAACAAGTTTCCTGTTTGGATGAAGAAAACGCAAACATTAATGAGAACGAAGGGAAAAACATAAGCCAATATCTCTCAGGGTAGAATTACTGTATTTCATCATGTTGTCTTTTAGTGATCATTTGATCAGACCGACAATAAATAATCAATAAAAAACAAAAGATTGTCAACTTCCACTTATAATCGGAGAATCCCAGACGGAATGAACACGTCACAGACTGAACTCAGTTAAAAACGTTTTATAAAGGTTTAATGAACTATACAAATTGAATTAATCAGAAATTATATACAGATGTACAAAATAAAATGCCACTAAGCAGGTTTGGAGGCAGCAAGCAGATCCTTCTTCAGTCCTCCTCCTCTTCCTCAGGCAGCGGTCTGGACCTGCAGACGGACAAACAAACAGTGTTTCACAGCTTCTCTCAACGAGGCAAAGAAACGTCTTTTGGTGACCTTTAAAGAACACAATCCAACTGAAGCTTGTACATAGAAACATGTTGTAAACGACACTTTCTCATCAGACTCCACATGTAGTGTCCAACTCGAGTCACGAGTTTGTTCATCGACGCCTCAGGCTGAATACTGGCTTCATGTTGATCTGACACCCGAAGTTCAGTACTGATACTACACTGATACTACAAACTGTCCACAGTGACCCTGGATCAGTCAGTCAGTTGCTGTGAGAGTTTCAGATGTTTTTTGTATCAGCTTCAGATCATCACCTCTCTGTCTGTCCACAAACACAAACAGTGTGTTGTGGACCAACATTTATTCAAAACAATAATCAACTCATTAATTGGCCTCAGATTACAGTCCAGCGGCAGGCCATCTACCAGTAAATAGTGTGGCCTGATGCAGCAGAGGGCCGACATACTTCCTGCTGGCCTTTGACATCCCGCTGCCTCCGGCCTCCTCATCTTCCTCCCAGGGCCTCTGGTTCTCCTTCTCAAGCTTCTTCGGGGGACCACCGAAGAAGTCTCCGATGCCCTTCTGCCAGGTCGGCGTGGGACGGGGACACACTGGGTTACCACCAGCATATTTTCCCTTTGCTGTGAATTAAAAACACCATAACATGAGAAGAAACTCCATCATGTCATGTAGCGGATGTACCGAGTGTCAGCGCAGGAAGTGTCGCAGTGACCGACCAGGTGTGGACGCCTGGCTGCTGGAGCAGGACGAGGAATTGGTCGAACTGGAACCCAGAGACTTCCTGGGTGCAGCAGCTGCAACAGCTGCAAACACAATCGAACACGCTGTGGTGAGTGGATGTGAAGGAAACATCAGAGAGCAGCCAGGTCAAACTGAGGAACAATCATTACACCAATAACAACTGGATATAGTGTTACAACACATTGTGTTAAATCAGCTTTTAAGCTTGTTTGTTTTTGTTAAATAAAGAAGCTAAAGTTTGAGGATGTGCATGTATACAATGACGCAGTAAAT
The DNA here is from genome assembly GCA_036023855.1 of Gadopsis marmoratus. NCBI lineage: Eukaryota > Metazoa > Chordata > Actinopteri > Centrarchiformes > Percichthyidae > Gadopsis > Gadopsis marmoratus. Next base: position 9,728 of record JAVQJF010062246.1, on the reverse strand, counting down.
GGATATTTAAAACTGGTGTTTCACGCAATTATACCTGAATCAAGTTTTGAAAGTTAAGTCTTTACCAAGTCGAGTACCAAATGGTGACTCGGTGTACGCCGAATTTAGCAGTAGATCCTGGGGATTATGAAAATATAATCCGACGTGTGGTGGCTCACACGTGCCTTTGACAAGATGCAAGAACGTTTTAAATGATGTGATTTTTTAGACGGGCTCTGGTTTGAAGCTGCACTGCGGCGCTAAAAACTGGCGCCAGTTTGTTGAAAGCAAGAGACTAACTTGTCGAACAGTGTCATCTCGCCAAAGGATTTTCCAAAACACAGCGACAGAAATGCGAGTTTTTGATGATAGCAGGACTTAAAACTGCTGTTTAAACAAAGTGTTCGGCTGTTCGGGGAACCAAAGCGCAGCGTCCGTGTTGGCGGGAGGCTGTTGTTGGGAGCACTGCTCCGGGATCTCACCGATTCTCTTTCTATCTCGAGACGCTCATATTTAATACAGGCTGTATAATTGTATATAATATATGTTAAATGCTGTGTCGCCCTGCTCGGCTGGCCCGCCATGACTAAACACGTAGGTCCGTTCACAAAGTAGCTGTTTTAGGCTGAATTCGTGAGAAATGTCTGCAGCGTGTCACTGTACCTTTCCTGTACGAGCCGGGAACACTGTCGGCTTTAGTCCTCACCATGTTAACGGCGACCTGTAAAGTCAAACGATGCTTCAACACCAGCGACGCTGAGCGAAGTGAACCGGACTCAAGTCTCCCGCCTTGGTTCAAAAAGGAAAGCGGAAGAATATCTCTTCTTCTGTTCTGGTAGATTAGACGCAGCGATGGCGTAGTGCCGCCCTCTCCAGGTGGGGTGGTATAACTACAGCCTCTACACATGGAGTAAAGTCAGCTGCTCAGTGTTCTCCTCGTCTTCCATGTAGACCAAGAGAACCATGTTCCTAAATTTACACCTTCCATCAAGCCATCCACTTTTAATGACTTCGTCTTGCACCCTGATTTATATTATCCACTTTAAATACTATATTTAAATGTTATTTTTCTTAAATGAATTACCAGCTTTTAGGAAAGTGCTGAAATGCTTTGATTATTTACCAATATGTATATCTGAATTCTGATTCTGGTTTGATATTGTAGTATTAGTATATTGTAGTCATACTGAAGATTGTTTTTACAAAAAATGTATTATTATTGAGCAGCTTATTTCACAATCAAGTCATTAAAGGACGTTTTATAAAAGTGTTCAGGCAGGCAGTTTGCTGAACATTTTAGAATTAAAGTTAACTTACAGCTCAGTATTTAATTTAATGCATGCTCACTTAAAATGTGCATTTAATACAATATTAAATGATATATTATATACTTTAGTGTACAACAAAACAAAGTTCTGTTGTACACTAAAGTTACCCAGAACGCGTCCCTACGTTGTGTCCCTCCCGGGTCTCCGTAGTGGCGGTTTATTGGCTGCAGGCGGATCCTAAACAAACTGTTGTAACAACTTGTCAGTTACAGTTTATCTTTCCGGGTATGTATGACACGTTTTACAGAAAAGCGTAAATATAAGAATCGTTTGGAGAAGTTACCGCTTGTTTCTTGTTGTTTAACCTGTTTTTATGGCCGTTCGGTAACTTTAAAACCCGCTGCGGCTAATTTAGTCTCTGTTGTAGCTAGCTGCTAGCTAGCTGCTAGCTGTTAGCTAAGCTTACAGCTAATCGCTGGTTACCTGATTAAACCGAGGGCTGGCTGACTTGTGGAGTTTAGTGAAGAAGTTGGTTGTTGGTACTTTAAAAGCCGTTTCCAGCAGCTGAACACAGTTTAAACGCAGTTGTTGGCTGACTGAGCCGCCTGCTCACTTCTTACTGTTATATTCAGCGCTGACACAATAAAGCTCCTCTCGTTCTCGTTTCTTCTGCATGTTTCTAACTGGTGTTTTGAAAGATGTAATAAAAATACAGTTTACAGCTGTTGAGTCTATGAAACATCAGAAAGCGGATGTGACGTCTTGAAATAGCTTGTTTTGTCAAAACAGCACAAAACCCAACAACGTGAAACAGGAAACGTAGTTAGCTAATCGATTGTTTATTTGAGTTCTACACAAGATCACTGCACATTGATGTGTGTGTGTGTTTGTCTCCAGGCGTTGCCATGGAGGAGGTGACCCGCCTGGTGTCGACAGGAGACTGTGTGAAGGTCTGGGATGCAGTTTCCATGGCACCGCTGGAACACTTTAACCCACACAGCGTCAGCCACCCTGTTGCACAGGCCTGCTGGAGCTCCAACAGTATCCTGATTAATCAGTTATCAGAAGGCTGGAGAAGTTTGTGTCCATCTAAACATCTACTGCAGCACAGCTTCATTCCAGCCTTTTCCAAAACAACAGAATGTTTTGTTCAGATTGCAAAAGGGCAAAAATGACTCATAGATTTGTTCCTGACCTGCTCTATATCAACAAGTGCAATGAGATAACTTATTATATAGCGCTATATAAATAGAATTGAAAACATAATCCAGTGTAAACTTGACTTATCTAATAACAACAAGGAATTCATCCATCCTGTGTAAACTGGTGGTAGTTGGAGTAAAAGGTGAACCAGCCTTGACCAGTTCTTTCAGACCAGTACCTGGTCAGTGCCAGCAGCAGTGGAGACAAACTGGTGGTTTCCAGCCTCAAATCGACTCCTGTTCCGGTGGTGGAACTGGCCGAGGGGGTGAGTGAGCGCATGTCTTCTGTTGTTGTTGTTTTCGTGGCTATAGAATGTGTTGTTATCATCACTGCAGCAGATGTTTGTTTTACTGTGAACACGTCCCAAAAGGTTGTGATGTCAGGTCTTAAACCTATAAATGTAGCACAGCAGAGAGACGGACTAAACACGTGATCCAGTGTGAAGAACAGTCTGACTTTGTGCTGCGGTTCTGTTATAACTCTGTACAGGTGACATATCCTCTGTTTCGTTTGCCCTCCTTTACCTGCAGTCAGCTAACAGTAGTTTAGTACTCACCCTCAGCTCTTTAAAATGGTCCTTTCAGAAACAGCAAACCCGCGTGTGTCTGAGTTCGTCATCTCAGTTTCTGGTCAGTGGAGGTCTGGATCACTGTGTTCACATCTGGGACCTGAAGACCAAGAGACTGCATCGCTCCCTCAAGGTAAGAAGACCTGATACACAGGACAGTAGTTAAACCTCATGTAAACTTTATTCCTGAAGCACTTACTGAAATGTCAGTCAGAAAGTCCAACGTACTGTGGCACATGAACAACTGGACTGTTGAGCATCTCATGAAGGTTTGCGGTGACATTGATGTTACAGTCCCCCTCTGTCTCTCAGGACCATAAAGAAGAGGTGACCTGTGTTTCCTTTAATGCCAATGACAGCTACATCGCCTCCGGCTCCACCAGCGGAGATCTGGTCCTGCACAGTCTGACCACCAACCTGTCCAGCAAAGCCTTCAGCCACGGCAGCAACCAGGTGAGACCAACTGCTGTCTGTTAGAGAGACATGTCCTGTTGGAACTGTAGTTTTTCATGTGATTTATACTGAATCTTTCACATAAAAGCCTCCACAGTGAGAGAACTGAAACTATTTCACCGGAAGAATTGCTGCACGGCTTTAAAAGCAGAGTTCTTACATTCGCTGGTCACGTGTCACTGAAGAGCTTATCAGCTGACTTGTTGAGGTAAACTGGGTAACACACGCCATTTTATTAAACCTGTACTCACCTTTAGTTTAGACTTTTTCAACGTCGACCTCTTTAGGACTGCAACTAGTTCATTGATCAATCGATTCATTTTGACTTCATTGTTTGAATAATCTGTCAGTAAACTGCATACGTTTGTGCTGCTGGTTTCACAAAGACATTTAAAGATGACATGTTTAGGAATGTTTCACTGTTTTCTGACATTGTGTAGATAAATGATTAGAAACATTTGATAAAATCAGCAGATTAATCGATAATGAACGTAATCATTACTTGCTGCCCTACTCTGGATTGTCTTTTTTACATTTATAAATTGTTGTATAAAAAGTTCCCAAAGCCAAAAGGTTGTTTTATTCAACCAACTGTCCAAAACACAAAGTGAAAATCCCTCCTCACATCGAGGAACTTGAAACAGCCAGTGTTTGTTGTTCGTCTGAACCATTGATCGACTATCAGGATCAGTGAGTAATGGATTACTGTCTTGGATTTACTGTTGCCAGTAAATAAAGGAGTGTCGTCCAATCAGCAGACTTCACTAAAACCCAGCTCTTTGCTGTCAGGGCGTGGAAACACTTTCAGAGCAGGAATCCCACATTTGCTCGAGTGAAACGTTGATGTTTGTTGTTTTGACATTTTCCTCCGATGAGAAGTGTTTTGTGTGAAAGACCAACAGGCTTCCTGTTTTATCTTCAGCCCATCCATGACCTGAGGCTGTCCACGCTGAAGCGCTCCCTGCTGGGCAGTGTGTCTGACAGCGGCACCGTGGTGCTGTGGGACTCCAACACCCAGAAGGAGCTTCATGTGTTTGACGCCGCCCATAAGGCCCCAGGCTGCGGCCTGGCCTTCTCCCCCGCCAGTGAGCTGCTGGTGGTCAGCGTGGGTCTAGACAAGAAGATCGTCTGCTTCGACACAGCTAGCAAGATGTAAGACTTTAAATACGTCCCAGAACTGTAAGGACGACTTCCTGAGTCACTGCAGGTTCTAATGTAGTGTTGTATATGTGTGTAACCTATAGTTTGGCTGCAGATAATGATTGTTTTCATTATTAATCTACCCACACTTCCTAGATGAACTGATTTATCATTTTGTCTTTATAATGTCAGAAAATAGTGAAAAATGCCCAGTAGAATTTCCTATTGACGCTAAAAATCGTGATCATTAATATTTTCTGCAGCGTCTCGGCTCTAATGGATCATTATTTAGATACGACACTTATCTGTTCAGTATTAACGTGAGCACAGGCTGATGGACCTGCGGCAGAGTGCAGAGCAGCTGCTCAGGAACATTTGATGTGTTCAGCACGTCACCTATATAAAGTGTGCATGTGTGTCTCCAGTGTCCTGAGATCGATCCGGGTGGACAGTCCACTGACCTCGGTGGACTTCACTTTGGACGGTACTGGTCTGGTAGTCGGATCCACTCAGGGGAAGATCTACCAGTACGACCTGAGGAACTCCAGCACCCCCACCAGGATCACCGTGGCACATCAAACCTCAGTCACCTGCCTGCGCTTCCAGAGCAGCACCAGCAGACACAAGGTACGTTCTGACCTGTTGCCCGGCAGGAAACTCTGATCTCTCAGGTGTTTACTGTCTGGCATGAGAGCATCTTTGCCCAGAACCCAACAAAGTTTAAACCCAGTGTTTCCACAGACTACAGTCACGGCCCGGCCGTTCTCTTCTCTGCTGTCAGCACATCATTTCTGACATCAGGGTTTCCCCCAGCAGGAGACAGTTCAGCAGAAGGATAAAAACACTTGGAAAACCCTGGATGCATCACAGATGATAATGTGGCACATTATTGTGTTTCATGTTGTGATTCCCACCTTTACAAGCAACGTGCCAACAGACACACAAACATAAAGAAGAGGTTTGGAAAATGGGCTCAGTAATGATTCTCTCTTTAAATTCTCCAGTCCAGTAAATTGGGCTCCACCAAGATTGCCAGTACTAAGAGATCCTCAACCAAGTTGTCAGCCAGCCAGCCAGACCCCGCCCCCGGCACAGGCCCCACCCCCCACAGACAGAGGACGAGTACAGGTCGGCTCATCTCATTGGTCCCTGTGAACATGTCACATGACGTTACACTTGCATGATGTTGCATTAGAGCTGCAACAACGTATTGATGATCAATTAATGATTAATGCTGCACATTCCCAGACGTCAGCTTATGTTGTGATGGGCATTTTCTCACTATTTACTTTGATATATACAGTTAGACTCTTATCCACACGAGGAAATAAGTAGATGGATCAAATATTAAACTCAGTGTTGTGTCCAGCAGGGGGCACTGGTGCCGAGCTGATGTCCCGGGAGGCTGAAGGCCAGCAGGGGGCGGAGCAGCTTCCCGCTGTGGACAAGTTCAGCACCATTGGACGAAACAGTCTGGACGTCTTCTCTCCTGCTCGGGAAGGTCAGACCTCTGATGCAGCCTTCACTGTCACTTCCTCAAATCTGTACTTCCCCAAACTCAATGCATTAAAGGGACAGGGCATCGGTTCACAGAGAAACAGCCTGCTATCATTAACTGACTGGCCTATTGAGAATAATGTCTGTTAGAGGTCAGAACCTAAAGTCAACCTTCTGCTCTGACAGACTCTAGGACCCTGGGGACGACTGGAGACTCGCTGTTTGGAAGAACACACGGTAAAACAGGAAGTCACTCTTTACGTTTGACAGGAGCTGGTTTGAATGATGCTGACTTTGATGCTGCGTTTCCACAGTTACCAGTTTGGAGACGCTGTCCAGAGAAGGGGAGGGTCAGCAGGTCATAGGTCGGGCCAGTCTGGACGTCTTCTCCCCAGTCAGAGAAGGTCAGTTCATGTATCATAACCTGTATTGATGATGTTTAAGAAGTCAGATCTGATCTGTGAGTCAGTAACCAGGTTATTGATCCACAGATCTTTGGAATCTTTGTGTTTCAGACTTTCATTCAGGTGCCAGCTCACACCGTAAGACCCCCCTGGGAACGCCCCTGTTAGCCTCTGGAGGGCGATGCTACACCCCGTTATCTGTCTTCCAGACCGCCCCACCAATCACAGAGGAGGAGCCAGTCCCAGCAGCAGCAGCTGAAACATGTAACTCCAGAAAGGTGCTGACCTTTGACCTCTGTGTTTAACAGCATAAAAATTCAGATCGAGTGTCACATGACCCGGTGCACAATGGCAGCTGCTTTTATATTTTCTCTCTTGATTGACAGTCGGAGAAGGCCAGCAGTTCCAGCCTGGAGGGGGAGAGTCAGACCCCGCCCACATCAACCCAGCAGACCAATCACAGTCAGCCGGCTCCACCCTTCTTCACTCCAGAACCCAGCCTGAGGAGAGCCAATGGTATTCAAGCTCAGCTGAGCTACGAGTCACCTGTCCACGGAGCTCCACCCACCACCACAGCAGGTAACACACCAACACTGACAGAGTCGGGGGTTTGATGCTGCGTTCACTGACTCAAATCAACAGCTGTGTGCTGGAAGTAAACTAAATATTGCTGTATACTAATACTACTGAGATGTAGAAAGTAGCATGAGATTAAAGTAATCCAAGTACTGTAGTGTCTGTCGGTGCTGTCAGTCAGTCTGTCTGTACCTGCAGGTCCAGCTCTATCGGCGGTTGTTTCCTGCTCTCTCTCCCAGGACATTGCAGACGTGGTTGGACAGGCAGGAGCTGCTCCTCTCACCTCCCTGCAGATCCACTTCATCCAGAACATGATCCATGAAACTCTGGAGGACTTCAGGTCTGTCCCTGACCTTTGACCCCTTCCTTAAAGGCTCAAAATGGAGACATGTAGGAACCTGATGGTGTCGATGTTTGTCCTCCTTCTCTTCAGGGACGCCTGTCACAGAGACGTGGTCAACCTGCAGGTCGAGATGGTCCGACAGTTTTACATCCAGCTGGTATGAAACCATCAGACATCTTCTGCTGTCTATAGTTCATGGTCACCTGTCGCAGGTTTTTATTTTTTCTGTGTTGGATTCAGAGAAGTCATTAAATGAAAGACTTCCTTTCACACAAGAACGACAGCAGCTTCCTGGGAGAATGCAGATGTTGACTTCGTAGTCACCCGGTTACTGTCACATCTGTGTGTTCATGGTGCTTTTCTGCAAACATGGCCGACTTATTTTAGCAGCTTTTCATTACCTGGAAGCGGGAGGAGGAAAGTCCCCTTTAACTAACCTGGTTATAGTCATTTCTTAAATGTCATGTAGAGACCTGGTTTTGTTAGCTGCTACTAGCATACCAATGTCACACCCAGCTGTCAGAGGAAGAGTTGCACTGTGGGTAATGTAGGCAGCAGGTTTTGAGAAGGAAGAAGAATGCATGGAATAAAAAGAGGACATCTCTGGTTCTGCTGCATCGGCTTTGATCACTTTTTAAAGTGTCCACCATGATCAGAGTTCCAGGAGTGTTGACAGGATGTAAACACACTGATGCTTCTCTAATCCAGTGACTTGTGTTCATGTCGTGTTCCAGAATGAAATCCACAGTCTGATTGAGAAATACTCTGTGAACGAGTCTCTGGTGGAGGAGATCGAGAAGCTGAAAGAGGAGAACCGCAGACTGAAGACCAACTACTGACCTTCTGAGGAGGAAGTGTTGTTCCTCCTTCAGGTTCCAGATGGTTTTGGGATTCAGCCACGGTGGAGAGCGCTGCCTTCCTGTTTACGTCGCTGCAACGTGTGTATGAGGAGTCCTTCAAACACATAAAGACATGTTGGTCTTGCCATTAAAACAAGGATTTTGAACTTGAGTGTGAGGATGTTGATGGGCCTCCTGTGTGTGGATCATGTTTTTATTAATAAGAAACATTTTGTCTAAAGAATAAAGATTCATATTGAAAATAAAACAAGTCTTTTTTGTGTCACTGCGAATGACAACAGCAGATGTTTCTAACAGTCATTTAAAGTGGAAACACAAAGCAGATTAAACTCTACAGAACATCTGAAGAGCTGAAGGTTGTTCTCACAGTCTGAATTATTTTATGTGATTCTACATTTACCACATAATTATATTCTTGCAGCAGATATTTTAACCTGCCGCTGCAGGAAAAGCCCATGTGGAATAAAACATTTAACGAAGCCATGATTAAATCATTAAACTGTTTTTACGTGATGTCACTAATGAAGAAGTTTGTAAAGTCGATCATTTTAAAGTTGTCAAACCTACATTACAATCAAAATACAGTTTTTTATATATTTAAATTCCCCTCTGGGTTCCTGATTTAAGCATTAAGAAATAATAAAACTCGCGGTTTAAAAGGTAATGTCCACGGAACTTACAGCTGCTCTGCGCATGTGCGAGGCCTTCCTGTCCGTTTTGGAGGATTACCATCTTTCCGTGTGTTGCTCTTTGGTTGCCTGTCAGCTGTGTATAAAAGCAGCTGAGCAAAGTGCACTTTGAGTCACAGGAAGCAGCAGCTAGGAGGTCAAAGGTCACCACGACAGGTAAGAACTTGCTGCTGGAAGGTCTGAACAGATCTGAAGGCTCAGAGTCAGGAGGACTACAAGTACACAGGAAGCAGTTCCTGGTGTTTTACTTCAGTCACACTTCGAAGATACTATTTCCATTTTAAAGCTGAAGAAGTTTCACAGAAGATTCTTAACTATAAAAATATGATTTGACTGATTATTTAAAATGACCCTTTTCTCCACTTTAGTTCCTGTAACTGCTAAAAGCAAAAATGTATTTTAGATTCTAGAAAAGGTTATTTTCATTCAGTACAGAAATAAAGTTACTTTAACTGGAGTTAGTATACTGATGAGTCTTTGTGTATATAAGATAAACCTTTATTAGTCCCTCAGTGGGGAAATTGCAGAAAGTTTCATGACGTAGCCCGGTCCCCCAGCAGGTAGACCGGTCCCCCAGCAGGTAGGACAGCCCAACAGCAGGTAGACCGGCCCCCCAGTAGACCAGTCCCCCAGCAGGTAGACCGGCCCAACAGCAGGTAGACCGGTCCCCCAGCAGGTAGGTTAGCCTAACAGCAGGTAGACCAGCCCCCCGGTAGACCAGCCCCCCAGTAGACCAGTCCCCCAGCAG
>JAVQJF010062234.1:0-44860 GCA_036023855.1 Gadopsis marmoratus | reverse complement strand
TAGTGCATAGTTGAGTCACTTGGCCTTGTTTCCATGTCGGAGGTTTGGCTTTTTGGCTGCAACTCTTCCATGAAGACCACTTCTGGCCAGACTTCTCCAGACAGTAGATGGGTGTACCTGGGTCCCACTAGATTCTGCCAGTCCTGAGCTGATGGAACTGCTGGACATCTTCTGATTTCGAAGGGAAATTGATGTGTTTTTCATCTGCTGCACTAAGTTTCCTTGGCCGACCGCTGCGTCTACGATCCTCAACGCTGCCCGTTTCTGTGCAAGTGTGTCTATAAGAAGTGATGCCGGTTTGAAGGCAAAGGGTAGTAACACCAACTATTGATAAGATTTAGATTTTTATTTTCTTCGCTCAGTTATCATTTTGTTAATTGATGAAACTAAACTATTAACACTTCCATTTTTGATAGCATTCTTAGTTTACAGCATTTTTTCACACCTGCCTAAAACCTTTGCGCAGTACTGTAGATCAAATAACAATGAAGAAAAGTGTAATCAACAGCAAGAATCTGGATGCCACTAGGGCAAAGCACAAAGTATTATAGAGGTACTTCAGCCTTTTAAAGCCATCATGCGGTAGATAAATTAGGTGCCTACTGCAGTCAGGTGATTGGAAGCAGAAAAGCTGCAAATCAAACACAAGTCAACAGGGATAAAGAACAAATACTACTGATTTCATTTTCTAGCATTTCAAAATCAAAAACAGCAAAGTCCTTTGTGACCTTTAAGGATCTTCCTCCCCTGATAAATCAGGTTATGACAGGTTTAATAAAAGATTGATAGTATGTTAAAAATAATAAAAAAGAGCAATTATGAAATGATCTATCTGCCTAGTTGGTATGGTAAATACACATGCTGTGAATAGGTAGGTTAGATAGCCTATTCGCCTTTCACCGGAAGAGCCAGGCAACATGTGATAAGCATCGACATTCTAGCCAACAAAGTCTGCCTTGGAGACACTCCTGATCCCTTTTCCATTGGAATAGACTCATTTTAACACACACACACACACACACACACACACACACACACACACACACACACACACGCACACGCAGACACGCTTGGAGGACTGTGCAGGGCTTCGATAAGCGTGGCCCTTCTCTCTCTCTCTCTCTCTCTCTGAGTAAACATCGTTTTGGATTAGGCAGAGTATAATGAGAGCAGGGGGCTATCTGCCCACCACGCCTACATTGTGGCCCCCCGCTCCTCTCTGAGGGGGCCGGGACCAATCTTTACTCTGCTATTTATCCCCCTCCTCTGATAGCTTACTTATCTGCTGCAAAATGCCAGGGCTGACTGCCTGTCTAACTGCCCTTATAACTGTCTGCTTGCCTTGTCTGGCTGGTTCCATGCCTGTCTGTCTGTCATCCTGTCTTCAAGCTTGCAAAAGCATTAAGACAAATGCATGACTACGACTCATTTTATCTCTCATGCCTGTCAGCATGTCTGTCTACATGACAGACTCTTTTCCTGAATCTCATCTGGTGCTGGTTACTGTTGCAGATGACACTACTGCAGTAGGACTGATATTACAAATGCAGAGCAATGATATATGTACAGCAAGCTGGACCACTTGTCTTTGCACAGCTATGGAAGGTCATCGCTTCCTATTAAAGTGTAACTCCACCCTCAAAGTCTGCCAGGACCCTCTCTCCAAGCATGTTTTAAAAAATGCAACGAGAGAGGGAACAACAACTGTAGGAGGTGTGGCCTTGTGGCTACGTAATGTGTGGGTCAGGGGGAACGGGGAAGACTGACTGACACTGCTTAGAGTCTTTTTTTCTATAAATGTCATGATGTAGATTAGTCCCAGCCGGTTGACTCTATGTCAGCATTGGCCTTGCAATGTTCAGGGATGATTTAAAATAGTAGATGACACACTGAGCAATTTTCAACCCATGAAATGCAGATTTTTATAAATTTGTCATATCATTTAGTTTACAGCTCAAAAAGCATGTTTAAGTGTGCAAGCACTAAACCTGATATTACAGGCTGCTTTATATATTGTTACCCATCATTTAGACCTAGATCTTACCTCCAGTGTCTTATTTAATACCAACCTTTAAAAACTAACAAAAATGGGTGATATACTTTAGGAAATGTACACCTTTCAAATTTTATTTCTGCTGTCAACATATTTTCTCAAACATGAAGCAGAACAAAGAAAAAAATGTTTTTTTTGTTTACATAATATCAATGTTTAACACCTGTTTTTGTTTTTTCATGATCTGGCTTCCTTCACCACCTATCCCATCATGCCATGCACTTCTCATTGACAATGAAGAAGTAGAGCGTATACACTTCATGAAATTACATCTAGTGTTCAACCATTGTCAGTACAGAGTGAGTGTTCAGGAGCAAAAGGAACACAGGAGAAGTGAGGGCTACAGGAGAAGAGCTAAATAAAGTATGGAGAGAGAAATAGAAGGATGGAGTGAGAGAGAGACACAGTGGCGCAGAATTACACAGAGGAGGAACGATCGAATGAGAGGGGAGGGAATGAGATGTTGGGAGAGACAGGAGGAGGCAGAGACAAAGACGGAGTTTGACATGTGGCTAATAGACATATCAGCACTGAGGTAGGTGTGGGGTTTAGCTGGCAGACGAGAGCTTCATTCATTGATTAGCATACGGAGAGTGGCATGGGGCCGTGTGACAACCCCAGATTACGCCACACACACACACACACACACACACACACACACACACACACACAAGATTGCCACAGATTGCATCTCTCTTCTTCCGTGGAGAAAGGCAAAGATGTCAAATTACAGGGTGTCACCTGCACCAAGCTATCTCTATCTAGTTTCTTGAATGGTAATGTATGTAAACAATTAGGACACGAGAAAGAGAAAGAGAAGTAATGGGGGTGATTGAAGAAGAGAAAAATGGAGAGCAGAGAAAGAAAGAGAGGGAGAGGAGTTGGGATAGTGGTAGGAAAAAAGAGAGGAGAGACTGGGAGGGTGAAAGGGGCAGGAGAGGGGAGTCAGTGGAGGGAGTGGGGAAGGGAAAAAATGAGGGAAGGTAGGAAAGGGTGCAGGGAGGAGAGGAATAGGACAGCTGAGATTAAAATCACTGATGAGAGGTTCTTGTATCTTGGATCATGGAAAAAAAATAAAACAACATGACAGCTGCCACTAAGCCCCTCCCTGCCATCAACCTGTGGTACTCTCTCTGAATGTGAACCCATGTGAAATGGAAAAACCAGAATCATCTTGCCTACAGCAAAGGCCAGGTACAATATGCAGTGATATACAATAAAACCGTTTGATCGTTTGATTCATATCAATGTATTTTAATGTCTTTGTATTACATAAACTGGACTTTCCACATCTGTGCTAGATTCAATTTGAATTTAAAAGAATATCCAAACTGCATAATGTGTGTGAAAACTGTTGTATTTTTGTTTTATGATCAGTATCCTGTGACTGTAAGGTTTGATGATACTGGGGAAAGAAATTTTAACCGACTAGTCACTTTAAATGCAAGTTTCACTCTATTTGACATCAAAAACACCAGTTGTTTCAACACAAATTGGTACCCTGGGTAGGCTTTGCTTAAAAGATAGCACTTCTAAAACGACCCCCATCTCCAAATAAATGAGATTGTGGAAGGTGAGAACACACCAATACCTGAAGCTGCGTCAGTTGGTCAGGTGTTATCTGAATAAGTCTGGGCCTGCTGAGTGTTTTCCTGCTCTATAAGCCAAATAATGTAAGTTGTAGATTCAGTGTAGATTCTGTATCTGTATTTGTTTTGCTCACCCACCTCCTTTTTTTTTTTTTTAACTAGTCGGGTAACCTGTTACATAAATGTCATTTAAACGTCAATAACATTGAATTTAATTCCCATCTGCAAATTATACAAACACAAACATGTGAGTGTCTTGTGATACACACACATCATTGCACTTACAGTACATTCTAAGAAAAACATTCACTGGCTGAATACAGACCATAACTGCTGATCCCTGAGAATTGATTATTTAACCATGGCGATCAGATAAATACTGAGCTCGGATCAGGAGAAATATGGAAATAGGTTCTGACCAATGATGTGGTCTGGGGTGTAGAAATACCAACTTATATGTAAAAGTCTACTTTTAATGATCGAACAGAAATCTACACCCACTCCACCGTGACTCAGTATGAGGTGTGTGCAACTTGAGTGTGCATAGTCTGAACACATGCCTGGCCCCCTATGTGATTGCACCTCCGTAAGCACATCTGTGTAGAAGTGAGCGATTATGACTTGTATACCACAAAGTTATCAAAATTCAAAAAGGGAGGCGACTGACGCGGGGAGAAAAGTATATATTCAGGAAGAGTGACAGAAACAGGGAGCGGGTGACGCAGTACGAGACAGAAATCACATCCACTACTAGAGCATCCAGGAGTCTGCCCAACAACTGCACTGATGCCTTAAACATGAGACTCAGATTTTCTATCTTGGTGAAGTGGCACAGAGGGAAGAAGAGAGGAGAGAGAGACATAGTATAGAGGTTATAGGGAGCAAAGGGAAGGGTGGGGGAGTAAACAAGAGGGTGCAGATCTGTTTTGGAAGACAAAGACATTGCTGCTGAGGGACAGGTTGTCAAATTCAGTGTGGAATGTTCTTTAACTGTGTAAATTGACTGTTAATCTTTCAACCTATACGTCGAATACACGTCCAAGCACTGTGTTGTCCAGCAGCTGCTAAGCAATGACTGTGTTTGGTGCCTTGCTCAGGTGCACAATAATGTCACTATAAATAGTACTCTTTAAGGGAGGGGAGAGTGTGTCTTCTTTAAAGCTGTGATTATTAAAAGAAATTTCATTCGTTTTCCATTACAATTTTCTCAAGTTCAAGGTGACGTCTTGAAATTGCCTGTTATGTCTGATCAACAGTTATGTCTGATTTTTTTTAAATCAGCAAATCCTCATAATCGAGAAGCTACAATACAAGAATATTTGGCATTTCTGCTTGACAAATGATTTAAATGATTAATTTAATTATGGAAAAAATAAATCATACAATCTGGATGTTGTGCTGATGTTGGATTGATTTCAGATGGATGAAGGATGACTTACAAACAGTTATGCATGACAGTGTGTGTGCAGAAAGGGGGAGAGGGATGGCAAAAACAGCAAATATGGTTTACTGTGATCATAGTTTAGCAAAGATGATTATAAATATGAGCTTGTTACATCATATTTCTATGATGTAACAAGTCTCTATAGGATTTCATAGCACATGATGCACACGATGTGAAACAGGACAAGAGACCAAGCTTCTGTTTTTTTGCTGCAGTGGCTCTACGGAAAGTTTTATGCCTCTTGTTGAATCCAGTCCTATACTGCATACGCTATGCTGATCCACTTGAATGATTGGCTGCCTGCAGGGTCACTCCCAACTGAGATTGGCTGCTTAGTTACATGCTCCAACCAACATCAAGCTGCCCGAGGACATATTTGGTGGCTTGCACATTTGATGGCTGGTCAGTTTGCTTGTTTATTGGACCCTGTGTTTCACTATTATGCCATTGTCTACTTTTGTGAAGTTGTATTATTTAAGCAACCATGTTTGTGTTTGTGTATGTGATAAAGATGGACGACATTTGGAATTATTCTTCAATAAATTTAAATTTAAAATTTTGGTAGTGATAGAAGATTTGTAATAAATTCAAACACTGCATGTGTATTGCCAGAAAATAGTCAACACTCATATTTACTTTGACTTGACTCTACATTTGTTAGCTAAATCACCTCGCTGATCCCCTATTGAATCTAGTCCCAGTCGAGCCATTCCAGAAATATTAAGATCACAACATTAGTATTGAAATTTAGCAAAGACTGACAAGCCAAAGCACCATGCATGACTTGATAGTGAGTAAACTGAATTGCTTTCAGACTCAAAAGGATGAAGCTGAATTTCTGAGCAAAGAGCGGAGGTGGGGGCAGGGTGAAAGCAGTTTATGAGCAGGTGAGAGCGGGATAGGAAAAAGGTTAATGGGGTGGATAGGGGTGAGCTTGTATAAATGATTCAAATGGATGTGGGTAGTGGTGATTGGGAGGAGGAGTGGTGGTGGCAGGTGTTAATTTGGGAAGTTCAGAAGAGGAAGGAGACCCCCGGGGCTCTCGGTCGCGCTCTCTTTTGCAACTGAAATAAACAGCACTGCGACAAACTCGCCATGAGAGGCCAGTGAGTATGTGCTCATGTGATCCAGCAGTGCCCGGGTGTATTTCTGACTGAGTTAGCGTCTGTATGTGGATTTGCATCTGTGTGTGTGTGGATGCGTTCACATTCGGGCTGCCTGAAGGCTCCCTGTGTGCAGGCGTTTCACTGGAGAGGCAGCTGAGCAGGGCAGAAATGACAGCAAAACAATACTTTTTCCTTTGCAAAATTAGTCCTCAAATTATTTCTTATGTTTAGTTTTTTCTACCTATTGCAGGGTCATAGATACTGTGTGATTTTTAATTGGCTATTTATTACTATTTCTATCGTCGATGAGAGAGGGAGAGAAAGGGCAATAAAGGACAAAAATTGTGGCATCAAGTCAAATATGGTTTTCTGCAGATTAGGTTCTCAATCAATCAATTAATCATTTGGACAATTAAAATGTACAGAAAAAAATGTCCATCACAATTTCCCAAAACCCAAAGTTTAATATCATAGAAGACTGAGAAAACCAGCAAGTACTCAAATAGAAACCAGTACATTTTCACTTAAATAATCCTGACATAATAATAATAATAATAATAATAATACTGACACAGTTTGCGATTAAGTTTCTGTCAATCAACTTAATGATTAATCGTTTCAGGGTTAAGGTTACAGGGTTGTACAGCATGACGCGCCCTTTGTGTACTTCTGGCCGAGATGATGTAACGTGACTGCCTGTCAGTGGAGTCAGGTAAGTTTCTAAAGCCCACCTACATTTGCTAGTCAGAAAAGCTGACATTAAGTGGCACGCCATTTTATTTTCCCAGTAGGAGGTTGGATTTTCAGATTTCCCTAGGTGTCAGGAATGCCGCGTAACAGGAGGTCTAGTCCAAGTGGAGCTAAGCCCCACGTATTTATTGCCTTTACGAAATGTCCCATATTTTACATGAGATTCTCAGGCAGAGGCACTCTGGTCTTCTGCAACAAGGACCATTATCCCGCTGGGTCGATGGCTAGGGCCCACCAAGCAGGAGCAGCGTAGATGGTACCTTTCCCACTCCTCCCCTCTCATCTCATCTGCCCACTCTCTCCTTGTTCCTTACCCCACCACCATCATGTGTCGCACCTCTCTCTCTCTCTCTCTCTCTCTCTCTCTCGGAAAGGCTTCTAGCCGAGCTTAACTGCATTACACGTAATATACCTTGAGTGTGTGTGTGTGTGTGAGTGAGAGAGAGCGCAAGGGGGTGGAGGGTGGAGGGATGAGGGGTTTTTGTGGATGCGAGAGAAAGACAGAGCAGGTGGGAGAGAAAGAAAGTGAATTGTCAACTCAAACGCTCTAATCACAGTGAAAGCTCTGGACAAAGAGCACCCACGGACACCAACGGAGCAAACCCTGGGGTCAACGAAAGGCCACTTGGAAAGAGGTTTACTTTCCAAATTATTGTTACTGCAAGGAAGGACATGGCAGGACAGGACAGGAACATAGCACAAAGACACTTGCTGCTCAGCAGCTCAGAGGAGTTTCTAACAGAGCCCACATTGGCCTCCATTCTGGCCCTCAGCGGCTCTGCAGGACCTCCACTTTCCATAAAACCCATAGGCAGATAGCTGGCTCCCTAGGGCTAGGCAGCCATGATGGCTCTATTCAACAGTCCTGCTAATTCTATGCTGATTGTCTGAGCACAGCTAGCATGTTGTGTGGCTAAGCACGAGTCATTTCCTCGTTTCCCCCATGTCTCTTTTCAAATGTTCAGGCAGGGAGGGCCTTTCTGGAGCGATGGGGAGCCACTGATGGTGACTAAAGATGGAGGTTTTTGCATGTGAGAAGTCAAACTGGAAAATCATAATGGCAAAAGGCACATGCACAATAACTGGAATGCTATTATATTAACAATTCTGAATATAGAATTTTTTTTTAAATAAAAAAAAACATCTGCAGAACCCAAAGTAAAACACAATAAAGTTGTGTGTGCCCGTTCAGAGTGTGTCCATTGTGCAAGGTGACAAAGGAGCACTCATAACGCCATGCTGAAACATATTAGGGTGTGGCCCCTTGGTGCACTACTTATTGTAACATCTCCTTCCCCACACAGGCGTGTACATGTGTGCGTGTATGCGTGCATAAATATAAATGAAGCCAGATGCGGCTGTCAGAGAAAAAAATATTGTCATTGCTACATTCTTCTTAGAGTTTGAAGACCAAAACATAATCCTGAATACTTCTCAGTCCTCTGTCTCTTTTGGAACAAATGGGCAGACGGAATTCCACAAGACCGTTTTGGAGACAGAGGCCGCTGTCTCTACATGAACAGGTATTTTATGGTTGAGGTCCATTATCTGTCCATTTTGATCAGTTTATGATTAAATGTTAAAAATAAAAACATTTTCACTTTCAAGCCTGCAGTGAACAGTCCAGAAGTCCACTTAATTTACTCATACACTCCATCTGCCTAAATATTGTTATTAGAGAAGTTTCTATGGATGTTTAAATACTTTATTGCTGTGAAACTGGGTGATTACTGTATTGAAATCCATTGTAACTTTGTTTAACCAAAGCCGACTACAGCTGCTGTCCACCAGGGAACAAGTGACAAGAACAAGTGGCAAACTTAACCTTAACTTAAAAAAATGTACAACATCGTACTAACATTTTCATTGGAGTATTATATAAATATGTTACAAAAGAGTGCCCATGGATATACTGTTCTAGGATCCTTTGAAGGTCTGGATTGTTCACCAGACTCATCCAAGAAATCCAGATGCCTTTGACTATCACCTAGATGACAGAATTGACATGTACACATCTTTAAATATCAGAGTGACAATGGGCATGGTTTAAATGAATTTGTCTCATTCTCTAAAACTGACCCAGCACTTTGACAAGTTACTGACTGTAGAGGAATGCAGTTGAATTTCTAATTTGATAAGTAATCCGTACTACAGACTACAATGCTTTTGTTGCAGGAGGCATGACGGCAAAAGAGGGAAAGTTAAAGAGGGAAAAGGGCAGAAAAGAGAGAGAAAGATTGTCGGAGTGGCAGAGCAACAGAGAGTGAAATGGGGAAATGGAGAAAGGAAGAAGAGGTGGGACAACAACAAGAAAAGAATACTTTAACACCTAGTGTGAGTGAGATTGTGTGTGTATCACTAGTCTGACACCAAACCCAGGCAACATACAGAGAGCATGGCACTGTAACTGGGCACAGAGGGTTGTGATGAATATTTCATATCAGAGATTGGAACTTATTGAAATGGCTCCCATGTAGTGTGTCTGTATATGTGTATTTGTCTTGGTCCCCCTGGAGAAGGATGACAAGACAGTCCAGAACCCGACCACATTACTACTTTTTAAAAGTGCAATCAGAAAAAAAACAAATAGCCCTCGATATTTGGACAGAAAGTTTTATATTTCAGTTTTCATTACCATTAATTTCTATCATATTTTGTTTGCTGTGTGTTCACATATCACATATCCAGGGTCATTATACCTGAGGCACACCACCTGGCCTGAAAGACCGCTTCCACCAACATCAGAAGAAACTTTTATTAAATATAGCATTGACCTGTATGCAAAAGAGCACAGGTGCTACATCACAGAGTAAATTTGAGTTGAGTGTGGATCTCCCAATAACTAAATATTACGTATGACTAAACTGATCACAATGTTGAGATGCATCTGTCTGATTCAGCTCAGCAGATAACATCAGATAGTTCGTTTCACTGTAACAGTACATCGCAATGTCTATTTTTGTCTAATTCAGATGATCTCTAGTCTTGAAATGTTCTCAAACAGAAACACAACCAGGGTAAAAAAGCATAAACTAAATTATTTCATTAAAGAGACACTCCTTAATTTTGCACCAGTAGCGCTTCCAAAATTTCCTCCCAGCTCGCTGTTGATGTTTTGAAACTCAAGACATTTTACAGCTAACAAAGATGCGCTGAGAGAGATTTTAGAGTTTAAGGATGCTACTGGGCAAGAGTGTCCCGCTAAATGTGGCAAGGCACAGACTGTCTGGGTCATGGGGCACTGGAAATGTTTGAGACTACTGAGTGGAGAGAAAAGGCTGGTTTATACCATGGTGCTAATGATCACGCACTCTTGTGTCGCAAATTATTTTTTTTTGTTTCTATCTTTCTTTGGGGTGATGTGTAGGGTTGGACTGACTTGCACTGTTTGATAAGTGACAGAGGCAGGCAGACAATAGCCAACTGTCAGAGCCATGAGATGAGTGGGAGGGAAGAGCGCACGCGCACACGCACACGCACACGCACACACACGCACACACACACACACACACACACACACACACACACACACACAAAGAGAGAGAAAGTCTGGGTCAGTAATTGAGTGGGAGGGATAAGCTCCCCCCCACTTCTCTCTCTCTCTCACTCTCCTCCACAGCAGTCACCCCATCATCACCCAACAAGACCAATTTGTTGCTACGAGTTACCAGCAGGGGCAAGTACAATGTCAGCTGTCAGTCAGATCAGGCGAGGCCTGTCATTGGTTTGGTGGTCACCAGTGGTTACAGATGGTGCTGCGTAGTTAGTGAGATGATTTACTCTGTAGGCAGGGAGCGATACACATGGCTATACACACAGTCTAAATTTGCAGAACACAAAAATACAAACTAAGGCACAGACAGACATTGCCACACATGGCCTTGAATAAAAAAGCAATATAAGATAGAGAATAAAAATGCATTGGTGCTGCCCCATATCAGACAAAACAGAGCAACATTGAGATTAAGCGTCCTGCTGCTGAGAGAGAAACGGAGATGTGAATAGTGAAAGGCAAGATATCATACATTCATTTTAAACAGGGGTGGGCGGTGATTGAGTGAGCAAGGCTGTGAATGAATGTGTGCGTGTGTGTGAGTGTGTTTGCATTCTGGCCCTAGGGTCGTAGAGGACATATTGACACAAAATAAACAGTTCTCAATCTCCCGGCCTGTGATTGCTGCTCCGGTGTCAAGATAAGTCCTGGGCCGGTGGCAGATCGGCCGCTTGCTCAACAATAGAAGACGGAGAAGGAGGAGCAGAAAAGAGGAGAAACACAGAACATCAACATCTGACCGACTTTCTCTCTGCCTCTACATGTTAGCTTCTCTGTACTAATCCAGTATCAATGTAGGAACTTTCTTGTTACACCACAAACACTTTATTTAAACAAGCTTTATATTTGCAGCAGTTACATTACTGACCAAATAAGCTGACCTGTCACCTGTGTGTCAAATATTACTCGGTTTGAAATGGTCAGGGCTGAACCAAGCAGCCCTTCAGATTTTAGGCCCTATTTTAATCACACAACGACAAGTGCAAAGCAGTAGGCCTTGGACTGTGTGGGCATCGCACAGTGGAGTGGAATGTAGATCTGAGGGTGTGGTGATAAATACACTTTCAGTCAGTAATACCACTGGTCTCATTGCTCCATCACAGTGACACATGACGACAACAGCTTAACAAAGAAACGGCTTCTCCAGAAAATCATGTTGTTGAAGAAGCAGACTCTTCTTATGTGTGTGCAGTTATTTTTGTAGCAGCCTGGTGTCTTTGCATGTGATTTAATCAAGGCAAACAAACTGGACGACCATAATCGCACTGTGCTCTTTTGCAGTACTTCTCAAATCAGAGGCTGCACATTTATCAACATATCTGTCCTGCTGCATTCAAATGGCTGCAGATTTAGAAGTTTACACATTTTCATATTGTATAAAGCAGTGTAAGAATCATTCATGTTAATTTATAAATCAATGTAGACTGTTTTACAGGTGTTTCTGCTTTATCCACATTAAGTGGGGTTTTTTCAGTGCCGATTTCAATGCACCTACCAGCTGGAGTGTTTAATGAAATTAGTTTATTCATGTTTTTAGCATCTTATTTGACTGAACCTCCAACCTGTTTGGGCCTCTCCTTCCACCTGTACAGCGTGTGCTCTGTGACAAGACAAGCGAAGCGAATTTCATGGACAGGAAAATACCGGTCAGTAGGAGCACTGCTGGTCATTGTGCTGCCATGGAAATAGGGCCCTTTATCTTTAAACCATTCACATGAACAGATATTCTGTGTTGAACATCAGTGTCAGCCAAGGCTCCAAGTTGAGCCACTTTCCACTGATTGTTAAGACGGGCAAATCTGGAATAAAATGGTGCAAAATGTTTGTGACTGAGTCCAGCATAAAGGAGACGTCTCCAATAACAACGTTCCAAACAATATACACAGAGAGAGTTTAGAAAAGGAGTGCGCAGAGAATAAAATGTGAAATCATAGAAAATACATTTTAAGATGTGATGCCAACCACTCGTGAAGTGCCCTTCAGCAAGGCACCTTAACGCCAAGTGTTCCAGCAGCAGCAGAAACAGACTGAAGACTGTGGTTGCTAATGGAGCGATGTAGACAAGAAACCAGAACAAACTTTGAATGAAGGAAAGGGAGTATGCAGCCTGACAGATGTGTGAATGTTTTGGCCCAGAAAGCGAGACAGAGCCGAAAAAGTGACAGCAGGAGAGACCGATGAACAGAACCGAGGGACGTGAGGACAGATTGAGAGATTGTAGACAGGAAGGGCATCAACGGATTAAAGAAGAGTAGGTGTCAGGGCTCTGAGTTCTTCGCCTGTCTCCTTCCTCACCTCCCTCCCCCTCGGGCCACCACCAACACCTTCCACCCCCCTCCCCCTCCAGAAATGAATATTTCTCATCACCATATGAATATTGCGGGCGTGACAAGTGCGTGTAAACACACAAAGGCGGAGTGCTCAAATCCACTCACTGGGAGCTATTAAGTCGTCAGGCGGCACAGAAAGGCTGACAGAGGAGAGAAACAGTGTGCATGTATGTGTGTATTGTTGTAGGGAAGAGAAACGATGTGGCGGGCCACTGAACAGAGCAGCCAGAGAGAGACTGGACAGGCAGTCAGAAAAAAAAACAAGGAAAGAAAGAAAGAATTGCTGGCAGACTGCTAATTTTACTTGTCGCAGAAAAAAAAACACCCAGCCCGTGCTCAAACTGTCAACGTCACTGTCACCTCAAAACCCAGGGGAAGGTGTGTGTGTGTCTGCGTGTGTGCGCTTGCGTTGGACAGATGGGAATAGGAAATGTGTGTGTGAACAGGGTGCACGAGGAGGCAAAGACAATGTTGGTGCAGAGTGTCTTTTTGTGCAGCAGGTGTGTGTGCAGGGAGAGCCCTTTTGGAGATGGGTTCAAATGTGTGTGTTGTGTGCACACATGCAAATGCACAAGCATACACAAAACAACTTATGTGGTGCTTGCCGACTTCCTCGTGTCAGATTTAATAAGATCGCTCACTCAATATGGTGTGTTGTGTGTGTCTGGGGAAGGAACAGGTTGTTTCCTCTGATCAATGGAGAACCTGCCAAGGTGACACAGCTCAGTCTCTCTAACAGTGTCTAACTTTTCACCTGTGCTTTCGCTTTCTTTTCATCTCAAACTTACCTTCTCTCTTACATCTCACTCGTTTTTTTCTTTCATATTTATCCTTTCTCTAGCAATGCCAGCACGGGGCTTTAGGGACAGCAATGTCAGATGGTTGCTCAGTTAGTCCGTCTACCACCTTGGTACAGATGGAAATATCTCACCAGATACTAAAAGGCCTGCCATGAAGTTTGGTAGACATTCACGCTCCCCACAAGATGAATAACTTTGGTGATCCCATTGCATCGTGCTCCACCAGCAGGTGCAAACTTCAATTTTAGCATTACACTTTGTGTTTAATGAGCAAACTAAGGATGGTAACAATGATAAACATTATGGCTGCCAGCATTAGCATGTTAATATACTTACTGTGAGCATGATGGCATGCTGACATTAGCATTTATCTAGAGTGTGCTACCTCACAGGGCCACATGGCTACTGAATCTCAGTCTTGCTTATGCACATTTGGTAACACTGTAAATGAAAATTAATTAATTAAAAAAATAAGAAATATATCAAATAGGATTTTAAACTCAGATGTGGTGGAAAACTTGGCATACTGATGGAGGCTGAAGGAAACACATTTTTAAAAAACGGCATGCAGAACCACCTCTTCTGTTAGACATCATTTGCACATTGCTGCTACATGCCTCATATATTAGGTGTTTATCTCACAGTATACAGCCAGTGCTTCAACACAGACACACACAGACGTTCATATATTCTACTCAACCTACACACACACACAACCCATCAGATCTCCATGCCTCTCCTTTATTTCACTGAGCAACTAACCCTGAAAATTAATTAATTCTAATAAAGGTTTTCAACCCAACCTTGAGTAACCTTTATGTTGCTGCTTAACCTCCACCTTCCTCAGGTGCTCATTTTATTCAACATATAAATGCACCTTCATGAAATTCACACTAAACACAAAACAATGATTTGTTATCTGGCCTTGTGGGCACAAACCTGAAACAAGTGAAAATGTGGGCGTCTTTGTGGAGGTATGCATTTTCTGTGTTGGTGCTTTTTAGCAAGCTGTTATTGGACTATTCTGCAAAACCAAAATATTTTAGCATCCAATGTAAACATTTATTCAATATTAATTTCTACAATATCTGAGTATGACAACTACTGCATGGGTAAGGTATGGTTAAGTAAATCAAACAAAAACATTTTAAATGAATTGCAGGTCTGTGACCCAGTACACAGCCACCCACCACCCTGACTGCCCCCTTTACTTTGCATCTCAGCACACTACTTTCTGCATTGGCACTCAATGTAGGCTTTGGACATATATGTGTGCTGCAAAATCATCCAAAATGAACATCATTTATAGAGACACTGGACCAATACCTGCTGACTATTAATCATTAATCAATGTTAACAGCACATCATAGTCAGTAAACAGGCCACACCACTATGGTCAAAACAAATCCAATAATCATGCCGTAACCATGGGCATCAACTAAAGTTTTCTGTATTTGACAGCCTCTTGTGCTTTCATCTTTTAATTTTCTCTTCAGGGTAATCACAGAGCAAAAATGCCATGAATGAATGCCACTGACATTCTTTGATTTAGGGGTCAACTAGGCAGTTGGACAGATTTCTCAGACCTCGCAGATACAGCTGTGACGTCAGCCGCTAAGTGGGCCAGGGGTCTATCAGTCAACGGATCTGTTAGGCTTGTAACCTGCGGCGACAGGTCCTTAACTCGCCGCGTGGACAGAGCCGTAACAGATGCTCAGCTAAGTGCCTGATTAAAACTTAATGTGCAGAAGGAGCCGTGTGCAAGTGTGGATTTTTCTGTAAGTGTGTGTGTGCGTTGCACAGCGTTAGGGAGAATATGAGATGGGCACCAGCCCTCCAGCGAGAGATGGGCCATGCCAGCTGCTTCTCTCCCCAGAGACGGAGCCCTGAAGCTGGGCAGCGAGGCAGGGCAGTCAGGGGAGGCTCTAGGGGGCCATGGCACAGTCACAACACAAGTGGCATATGTGGCGCGACACTCCACTTATCAAACAGGATTTCATTTTCTAATTATAATACACACACACACACACACACACACACACACACACACACACACACACACACAAATCCCAGACATTGGTTTGGCCCTTGCCTTCTTGAAACCTACTTTTGACACAATGAATAAAGCATCACGGGAACTGCACTTGTCAAGAATAAGTGCAATTATTAATTGCAACTCGCAATTTTCAATATCAACAATGTGGATATCACAGAGAACTTAAGCCTGACTGTCATCTGCCAAACAGCTAAATAAAGCTAAATAGCTAAATAAAGAGGCTACAGTTTAGTACAAGTACTACAATTAGATTTAAAGAGGAAAAAAAAGGTGCACAATCTACAATTCATATTTAGACATTAGCTGCCTTAATACGTCTCAACTATTATAGTATTGCAGAAGTAGAATTAAATATGTTTTACTTTTACGTTTTAAGTTTGTTTGTTCTGTTTTTACAAAAAAGAACAGACTGTAAAATCAATTATGGGTTGATTTCACTGAACTGTCGCTGTGAGCCGACCAGGTGATCATTGTGTTGTTGGTCCAAAATGCACACTTGCCTGCCGGTGGTCCTTACCACTCTGTGTGCTGACCATCCAACATGTAGCTACTGGTTAAAGAGTTAATACTGAAAATACAAAGAAATACTTGCTGATTTAAAAAAAGCTTGTATACAGACTGTGTGTCAGGTGGGTGCGCATTTGGATACAAATAGGAGGAAGTACAGGCACAGCCTCATCTCCAAAATCAGCAACACTGACCATTAGCACTTTATTTTAACATTCTTATTGGTGTTTATTACCTTAACATTAGAGGATTGTAAATAACATGCCTTGCTTGAAGTTCTTATTTTTCCTTTTTTTCCCCAATACCAGTTTGGTTGCAAATTGCAGGTGTTATTATTACAGTTATTATTGTTACGTTTATTCCTAACTATAATGAACGTAACAGTCTAAACGTTTAACGAACACAACGACAAACATTTCTTGCGTATGAATACACTCAAAAATTAACCTTCATGAACGCGACTGATTGTGTGTGTGTGTGTGTGTGTGTGTGTGTTTGTGTCTGTGTGCGTGTCCAGGAGGTATGAGTAGCTTCGTGGGTCAACAAGCCAGCAGCCAATAATTTACCCACTGGCAGAAAATTTCATCTGCCTATCATCCTCTCCCTCCCTCCCCCTCTCCCTCTCTCCTTCCATTCCTCTCTCACTGATTATGCCATCAATACGGTGCGGATGAGAGGAGCTGACAATTGACCAGCCTGGATCAATATCAGCTAATAAGCATGTCAGGAGAGAGGAGAAAAGAGCAAGGAATCGACTGAGAGAGAGGGAGACGGGGAGAGAGAGAGAGAGAGAGAGAGAGAGAAAGAGAGAGAGGATGAGTGAGAAAGTGACAGAGAGAAAAAGCCAGTTTGATCCAATTTGGCTCTTTGGCGTGTGGAGGTGTAAGTGGGATGATTGGCCTGTTATTGCTGGTTTAATGTTAGGCAATCAGAGCCCTAGTGGTCTAGATATCAACAAACATTCATCAAATTGTCCCTTCTTCTTCTTGATACCACCTCCTCTGCCTGGCCCCCGCCTGGACACCTGACAAACAATACGACAACAATGAGAGTCGAGCAATGGTGCTGTTTAAAAAAACCCAGGGAGGGTGATTTGATAGCCATGCACTCGCTGCACGAGCCAAAAGAAAACACGCTTGTTTGGGGGGTTTTGTTTGTGTTGGGGAGATCTTCACTCACTTTATTTTTTATTTTCCTTTCTTCCCAGCCTCTCACCGACTTTCCCCCTGGCAGAGGAGCACGCCGTTGTTGATGGTGATATAATAACACAGTCAGGTGCCTGTGGACTTTTGCGTAAATCACCATGTGTTTTTCTCTTCTTTTCTTTCTACTTGCTTTCTCTATTTCACCGCTCAATCTTCATTTTTCTCCCCAAGTTGTCATTTTCTTTTGCTCAAATTACCTTTCCTGTGGTCGCCAAAATGCCACAATTGCGGATGTTGTATGGATACTGATGGAAGCATTTCTGTGTAAATGCAACACTGCTACTATCACTGGCAGTCAACACGACTTAGTCTAATACAGCCTGTTACAAAGGAGCACAAAGGTACATGACTGACTCTAAATTGACTAAAATGTTGTTTGACTAACTACCTGATTGACTGACTGAAAAACTATTTAAGTGAGAAAAAGACTCAGTCAGTCAGTCACACCGTCAGTCAGTCAGTCAGTCACACTGCAAGTCAATCTGACTGACTGACTGACCAACCGTCACCCTATTTTCTGTCCCTATCATTGTCAAGGATTTGAACGTAACTGAACCTGTCTGTACAGATCTTTGTTGTTGCTAATAGAAAACACTTAAAGATCTAAGTACTATAGACACAATGCAAAATGCAACAAAGTGCCACTGTGACACAAGCTGCAGCAAAAATAATACAGATAAAATAAAGTGCCAAGTTTATTTTTGCCAAACAATTAAAGATTTGAACCTGTTGCAACCCATTTTCAGAAACTTGTTTTTCTGACTAGAGGGGAGAGGATGGATGTAAATTTTTTTGCATTTTTTATATCACTTTTATCAGTTTTCTTTTCAGTCTTTACTGAAATCTGAGCACGGTAAAAAAAAATGTGTCGGATTGTCCTCGTTTGTTCTTAATCACCATACAGAGCTCCCTGCCTACATATTCAGCCAGTGTCCCTGCTAGGACAAATTACACGATATGACCTGTTCTCCCACACATGCTGATTGCAGCGTGAACTTAGTGATGAGTGATGAAATGGGGGGGGGGATGGACGAGGGCGTGGAAAAGGAGGGGAGCGGTGTTGTTCTCATTTACATGTTTATAGCTCCACGGTAGGGAGGGGACATTGCTTGTTTGCATGTGATCGAAGGACATGTCCAATTATCAACCCTGTTGTTTCCTCAACAACGCTCTCTGAATGCTCAACATGCAACCACAGGCAACCACACACACACACACAAGCCAGCTGTGCTTGCTGGGAGAACGAGCTAGTTGGCGTACTGGGGGCTGCTTGCGAGCATATGGGTCATCTGTCATATGGCAGGTATGGTCAGCTGTGTTTTAATGACAGCTGTGTGTGTGTGCATGTGTGTGTGTGACAGAGAAAGAGGGCCATTGCCAACTTGCCAACACACACACACACACACACACACACAGACAGAAAGAGAGCGAACTGGGTTAACTCATAACTCACTAACACTAGGCACACTAGATGAGACATATTGTAAACATACAAATTCAAGCATACCTATTTCTGATCATGTTAATGCAAGCCTCTCCGTCACCACGGCAACAAGAATGATCGACAGAACAGGAAAGGTTGGAGAGGTCAGGAAAGAAAGAGAAAAAAGAAGCATTGAGATTTCTTTTTTGTTTATATATATATATATATATATATTCCAAATGCATCTTCTTAACCCCTTCACCCCACAAACACACACTCGTGCGCACAGATAAAAATGCAACCATTTATTGCAGCGTTGCTCCGAAAAAAAACAATCTAAGAGCCAAAATGTGGGCTGCAAGGAGTCTAACCACACACTCACGTGCCATCTGATAGTCAGCCTCTCATCTCATCATTCTTCAGGCATCCCACCCTCACAACTCCAACACACATGCACACAAATACACTCTGGCTGGGAGGAGAGAGAATATTAAAACCAAACAAACAGAGAATTGACTTGCTGAGAAGAATTACAGAGGTGCTGATTACATCTGACCCCTCACCTCCGCTGTCAAAAAGCGCTCCTCTCTCCTGTCTTGTTCTCTCTAATGTCAACTCTCAACCCCCCACTTTATCACTTTGTTACCCTCTGCGGTTCTGCTCGGGATTTTCTCCAAGAATTAGAGTGAATGCTGCTGAATCAGCATTATAACTCTTGTTATCCTGTTCTTTATTATTATTCACGCGACTTCTTATTCTTCTGTAGGTTTTTTGGACTTCTACTCCTTCTGCATACTTTGTGCTACAGAAATCATTCAACTATCAAAATGTTCAGCTCTTTCAGGACATGTTGGCCTGCATTTTTCACTTTTATAACCTTTATACTTTTTAAAATATGAAGCATTTTGCATTTTTGGCCCCATTAAGAATGAATGGAGCTGACCTTCAAATCTTCTTCATCTTTCGCCTCTTATAACTTCTTCATACTTTCAGCTACAGAAACCATTCAAAGTATGGAAATGTTCAGCTATTTGAGCAGATTTATGCTTGTATTCAGCTATTTTCTACCTTTTGTACTTTTTAAAATATTAAGCTTTATTCAAAATTATTTTAACATGCAAGTCAATGAAGAATCTTCCTCAACTTGCTTGACTTTGAAATGCTACTGCTTCCACATACTTTCAGCTACATACTCCATCTCAACCTTAAACTGTTGACACAATGTTCAGGTATTAAACTCGCATTCAACAGTTTTTGACTTTAAAAAAAACTATGGTTTTATGCTGTTTTTTCAGCCCTTCTGAGAGTTTTACATGAGTGTGTATGTGGTGGGTGGAGCTAAGCTAGAGTGCGTGATGTCTCGACTCATGGTTCTCGACTAGAAGCACTTGTTTGAGAGGGAGAGTTTGGCTGAATGTCTGTATTCTAGCTGCATTGTTTATAAACAGGTGCAGCTAATTAAACACACACACACACACACACACACACAAGCTCAACAGGTAGAGCTGCTGACCTCTAACCTTGGTTGGGGGTTCGAATCCACCTCTTCCCACAAACATTTTACACTTATTCAACATACTAATTATACCATTTAAAAATTTTACAACTCTCATCTACTCATTCAAACCAACACATTCTTCTTACATTATGACTTTTGATCAACTTTTAAAAACACATTCATCCTTTACATCCCTCATGCTGTTCCCACTTCTTAACACATTCATATTCCTACAAAACCACAACTACATTTCAAATATTCCACATTATTCATACTTTAAGGATTATTCAACATTTCAAGCCAGCTATTCAGTTTAGGCTGACGCCTTTCAACAAATATGAAAACATTAACATCTACAGCTGCCTGAACTGCAGAAATGTCAAATTAATTGCCAGAATTGTTTCATCTAAACAAGGTAAGAGCTGAAATACACAATGTTACAGAAACTGTGATATTGTAATTAATTGTGGAAAAAGATTCGCATCCAAATTTTGATGTTTGTTGTTTTTAGTATGTTGTGTTTTTGATGTTTTTAGTTTTTGACCTTGTTGTTTTTTATGTTTGTAGTATTTGACCTCTGAACATTGTACCACAGTTTGCTTGATTCCAACCTGTGACTGAGTCACAAACCCACTCCTACCTTGTTGCTTCAGTCGGGATTCGAACCTACGTTGCCGAATCTCCAACCGGAGACTTTACCACTGAACTATCTTCAGCGCTGAGCGACGCAAAGAGAAATGAAGATCAAAGAGTTCAGCTCCGTCACCTGCAGATAACATTTACACTGAAGCCTGAGATCAGATTTCTCCATATTAGCTTCTTCTTCCTCTGCTCCTCCTGACCTGCAGGCTGATGGAGAAACCCAGGCTGTGAGAGCAGGTCTGTGCATGTTCCTACAAACCTACAACTACATTTAAAATATTCCACATCAGTCAGACATTATTGAAATTATTATCTGTCTCTTTCTGCAGAAATGTAACAATGTTGAGCTATTTAAGGACAATTATGTTTCTGTTTTATTTCCATTTTTTATTCTTTTTTCCACAATTTCTACTTTAGTGCCCTTAGGAATGAATAACCTTCAAATCATCTTCCTCCTCTTATAACTTCTTCATACTTTGAGCTGCAGAAACCATTAAATTCATCCAAATGTTCAGCTCTTTGAGTTCAGTTCTTTGAGCTCTCAAGTCAGCTATCCAGTTTAGCGTCAGTCTTTCAACAAACTTTAATTTTTAGTTCTTTTTTCCACAATTTATACTTAGCATATTGTGCTTTCTTTAACAAATCATTACAATATCACAGTTTAGCTTTCAGCTTATTTGTATTTCAGCTCTAAGTTTCCAGGTGTTACACTTCAGCTTCTAATTCTGGCAAATCAGTTCACATTTATGCATTTCAGATTTGTGCATTTCCTGCAGTTTTTTGCACAGCTATCCAGTTTAGCGACAGCCTTTCAGCTTTTCAGCATTCACACACATTTTCTTCAGGAAATGCAATTTTTCTAGTTTGTTTTGTGGGAGTATTCTTGTTCAGAAGACAGAGACATGCCCAATAGTAGTTCCAAAAGCTTTGTATCCCTGAAAGCACTGTCAATTTGGCAGAGAGTGTTTTCTGCATTTTAAAGAAAAAAGACAAAAGAGACAGAAAAGTTAACATGAGGATTAACAAGGCAAGGAGAACAATGGAAACGGGAAAGCTGATTTTTAATGTCTCAGTTACCAGAAGTTGGAATTATAGTCCAACTCATCGTGTCTGAGACCCTGTCTTATCCTACACATGGCTCATGTGGGATGTATAGGAGCTGTCTGATCTGTTAAGGGACTTAACTGCGTAAAGCTACTTAGGGCCAACAATACACAATTGTCAACAGGCAAGCTACCTGGATTATGAGCTGGTTAGTAGGAGAGGTCAACAGTGGAAGTGGCCCTTTAACCCTGTAAGTTGCATGTTTTGGTTTGAGCACAAATTGCTAACGTAACTTAAACCCCTTAAACGTAACATGAGGAAGTGTCCCCTTAACCTTTTACAGCCATAACTGAAACCCCTTCTGGTTAAATAAGAAAATGGCAGTTAGGCAAATGGTGGTAGATACCCTGTAAGCTCTGAGGACATGGAAAAATCCAACAAAAAGCACACGAGAAAAAGTGGCTTCAGTCAAACTGTGTGGGAAAAGTCTTAAGTATTTTTTTCGGTGATTCATACAGTTGCAACAACGGTGTTCTGACACAACTCTTCCACCTATAGTGTAAGCACCAAGAACATGCTAACATCTTATATCTGCTCTGCTATGTGCCATATGTTGCTACTGTATTACCAAAAAAGTGTAATAAAATATGTGTTTTCTGATTTTGTTTGTCTTGTAAAATTATTTTACTACACATAATAAATAAAGCATACTTTCTTTCCTAACCTGAGATCCCATTGATTTACAGTAAGTTTCAGCACATTATCCTGCTTCAACACAATGTACATTAACATTATAAGGATGAGGCTGGCGATATTATAATTTTTTATTGTCAAATAAAATAACAAAGAGCAACACCAACAATGCTTTAGCCTCTCTCTAAGTACATTCTGACTCCTCCAGTCTGTGGCACTCATAACTTTAACTCATAATTAATTTCTTAAAACAGCTGGGCATTGCCATTCTTAGCTAATTTAACTCAAACTAAATTGTGAATAGTGTATTTGTTTGAGTCTTTTTTCCAGATGCAGATTAAGTGTACAAGTGTGACGAGACGAGACTATCAAATTAAACAGGAAATAACCTACTGTACCTATAAAATAACCTACTGTAGACCCGAACAAGGGACGTTACAAAACAAACCTACAGTGTTGTGTGTGGTAATGAAGGAACATGTCCGCCAGTGCAGCAGTGCCTGTGTTTTTAATAGTTTTTGAACATCAACAGAGGCCGTTCATGGCACAAAGGAATATGCCATATATAGGCTTTGGCTACACAGGCAACAGTGTTGGTATGATGAATCCATATATAAATCATGGTGTGGGTCTTTTCAATAAGAAAACATAGAATACCACCAGACGTGTATCCTTTAAAGAAGCAAGATCTAAATGGTGTGTCATTGTGAGTGGATAAAGCTACCTTATAATACACCACATTTTCCCCTTTCACTGAACCTTATGCTCAAATGCAAGAGTCTATCTAGTGTTTTCTTAGCTAGCACTGAGGGAGTTTACATCAGTGGACCTGATCAGAAACATATCACTGGTGCTCAGTCGTCTGAATCCTGTGACCCAGATTGTTGGGCCTGCTATTCCTTTCTCTCCCATCCTCTACATCTCTCTCTCACACACTCACTCTCACACACACACACACACTCCAGTTTCTAATGAAAGCGTGACAGTTAACTGGTGCTGGAGTGGAGTTGCGGTGGTGTGGCAGGGTCTGATTTGGCAGCAGTCACAGCTGAAAGGCTTTTATCCTGCATGGTAGAAAGCACAGCGATGGACATGCACAAGAACCCCTGAGGGACACACACACACACACACACACACACGTACAGGGAGTAGTGGCAGTCGAAAGGAGTCTACTCAAGTGTTTGTTGGGTCTGAGGAGGCAGAGAAAAATAGAAGAGGGAGAAAGAAAGAAAAAGGGTCTGACAGAAAGAATGAAAAAAGACCTCAGGATGATGTTACTGTATGTTGCTAGGAGATAAACTACTTCTTTTTTTTATTACCCAGAGGGCTTTGCAGCAGTCTATGGGTCTATCGGTCAGTGTACAGATCAATGGAGCTCTTCAGACCAGTGCTTGACTGTATGATACCACATCAGGTCACACAAGTACACAGAGGCAGACAGAACCTTGGAGATGAAATCAAAGTGGTTCACACATGATGCTGTTGTTGAGGAAGAAGCTTTTACAGTGGGAAAAACTGCACTTTATCCTAAGCTTCATCTATCTCATTGCTTTATGTTGTTTTCAGGAGTCCTGCAGTTGGTTGCAGTTTCAGTGGCTTTCAATGCCAGATCAGGACACTGGTGGAACTGAGTTGAGTTGAGCCAATTTGCAGCAGTTAGCAAAGACACCTTTTTTAAATGACATTTTGTCAGTCAGCAGCTATAGTGTACTAAACAAAACAATGCTCTCGGGGTTTCTGCATTTTTCAAGCTCAGGGTCAGAACAGAAAAGTGATCAGGATAGTTTCTAGTCAGTCCACAGTCCAATAGTGTGTTCTGATGTGCCATGTGTAAGGGGGGTTAAATCTAAGAAATTTGGTAACAAGGCAGAGTTGAATTATGCATCTGTGTTGACACAGAGATCACAGGCTAAAGAGAGGCAAAACAAATCTGAGACTATAAAACTAGCAAACTAGTTATCTGGCAATTACGGAGTTCATTCTCATTACTGGTTGTTAGCAGTCTGGGGTCGTCCTTTAAATCCTTGTGCAGACAGTGAACACATGATTATACAAATAATGAGGGGAGATATGGATAGTCAGGAAAAGTACAGAAATGGAACAGAATAAGATGGTCACCATAGAAAAGGGCACAACAGGGTAGGACACCAAAATGTAGGGCCATTACTGCACACAAAAGATTGATAGCACAAAAGGTTTTAAGCGTGGAGAATGGCAGAACCACATATGGTGCTATGACAAACCATGCACAAATGACTGGACCTGTCCACGACTGTACGGGTTAGTGCAAAGCTGCAGCATTGCTCTTTATTAAAGAGCCATAACCAATTAAAGCATTAAACAAGACAAAATGTTCTGCATTTCAGGCGAATGGAGGGCACAAGAGGTTAGGATAGGATGCCAGAGGAGAGGATACAGGATTGAGAAGGAGACTTTATGTCACCGTGTTCATGAGAAGCATGTACAATGATCCAAAGATGTTCACCAGTAGGACAAGTGACAATTATTTGACGATTA
The DNA here is from genome assembly GCA_036023855.1 of Gadopsis marmoratus. Taxonomy (NCBI): domain Eukaryota; kingdom Metazoa; phylum Chordata; class Actinopteri; order Centrarchiformes; family Percichthyidae; genus Gadopsis; species Gadopsis marmoratus. The sequence continues at coordinate 19,650 of JAVQJF010062234.1, read as the reverse complement.
CTGTAGAGAGAGTTAGGTAGGGAATAAGGTAAAGTCTCATTGTTTTTGTGGCAAAATGACAGGTAAGTAAAGCTTACATGTGGCCAAAGAGAGAGAAGGAACGTCCTGACAGCATAAAGGTTGTGGTATTTACGGACCACAATCAGTTGAATGCTCAATTCTTTGTCAGTAAACACATCCAGTAAGTGTGCACAAAAACGGAATGCTTGAAACTCTTAACAAGCACTTTTCTGTTTAAATGGCAACTTTCATTTGAAGTTTGCATTCAAATTTGAGTGAAATTCAGGAGGAAGGATTTCCGTACATTTCAAAATGTATTTCTGCTTCAGTCCCTACAAAAACAAACACACACAGGGCCACCACAGGGAGTACGGAGTGTAGCTACATGGCCTATCTACTACAGTGTTTCTCCCTCGCTGGTTTGACTATGGCACTTATCTGCCTACTGCAGAGAGAAGAGAGCAGATACCACACAGTGTGTGTGTGTGTGTGTGTGTGTGTGTGTGTGTGTGTGTGTGTGTGTGTGTGTGTGAGAGAGAGTGTGTGTGCGCGCGCGCATGTGTGTGTTTGCTCATCTGGTGTGTGTCTTTCCTCTGTTTGGGTCTATCTGTGTACACGTTGAAGTGTTTATACGGGCATGTACTGTGCGTGTGTGCGTGCGCATTTGCCATTCAGTTTGTCTCCCTTTACCTTTTCCACTTATCTTGACATGCAAACCCCTCTGTGTGAAGGTGTGAGATGTGAGTAGTGGCGTCTGACTGTGAGCAGATTTGAGTTGCGGTAATATTCAGGTTTGGGATCCCTCTCTCTCTGTAGGATTAACCTCAGATGGAAAAGATCTGGCCCGCAGACTGTTGACAAAGCCACGGTTATGTATGATACAAGAGCTCAGCAAACGCATGCCATGTTGAGGCCAGACCTTTCATACTGTATATCAGAGATGCTGTACATTTTTCACTTCATAGATCTATATACAGTGTATATATTATGCACTATGCAATAGCAAGTACATAGCATCAATAGCATTTTCTGACATTCTGAAGACCAGACAATGAATTGAGAAAATAATCGGTGGATTAAATCGATAATGAAACTAATCTGTACAATCAATATTTGCAGCTCTAATGCATTTATATTTATATGCATGTACAGCTATACACCTATATGTTCGGAGAGAGAGTGTAGAGTGTAGAATTGAGGTAGATTAAAAGTAGAAAAAAATGGGCACACTTTATTGTGTGCATGTGAGGGAGAGAGGGAGCAGAGAGAGAGAGAGAGAGAGAGAGAGAGAGAGAGAGAGAGAGAGAGGGGGAACACCATGGGTCATCCGTCCATCTGTCCAGCCAACGGTCAATTTGAAGGCAGAGAATAGAGGCATTGAGTCAGGTAAATGGGTGGCGAACACAAAGTCTGTGTGTATGTGTTCATGTATGTGTGTGTGCATGTGTGTTCGCCCACACTGAAAGGCAATGGCAAGTCGGACCAACTCCATCACTCTGGATGAATAGGGACACCCAGGGATGAACGGACGGAAACAGAGATGGAAGAATGGGAGAGGAGAGGCGGAGGATGAGGAGCGACGGGTCGAGGTTATCTGGCCACAGAGAGAGAGGGCGGGAGGAGAGAGGGAGCAATTGTACATTATTAGATGGCATACAGTAAAAAGACTCGGTGCATGTGCAAGTGATCTGTAGCTATTTCATGTCCTGTTGAAACAATATCACGAAGACAGGTGCCGTTGACGTCATAGATTGGCACAAGCCAATTCAACAACTTTGCTTGTCTTCATACAAACTGGTTTCAGTCAGAGCGGTAATTCTCATTTCCATGCAGTAAGTGAAACGATGAATCGATTACTGAACTTAGTTGATTTCGCTATCAGCCAGTTTTTTGATGGCTGATGAATAGTTGCACTACTAGTTGTTATCATTCAGATCAAAGATAATTTATCGCCAACAATGCTTAGAATCGTTTCAGTCCTTTTTCAAGCAAACTTCTTTGTTGGGAGGATTTGCTCTTTTTCTGTTTGACATCATAGTAAATGGAATAATACTCTGCTGATCAGACAAAACAAGCAATTTCAAGACAGCACCTTGAGCCTGTACCATGGGAAGTTGTAATTTACACTATTTTCTAGCATTTTACAGACAAAGCAATGAAGCTAAACTGAAAGTGTTGGATTAATTCTCGCTGGAAAATAATACTCTGGCAGACCAGAAAAATTCATGAAGAAAAAGATGTGATCAACCACAGGTTTGTTTGCTAAACATATGAATGCTACAGAAAAGTCTTTTCAAACATTTTCTCAAGATTACATTTAAAAATGTATAAATTTGAAAACAAAATTCTAATAAAAAGACAGTCTGAAGTTTTGTTCAAGTTCGCCATAAACCAATCAGTGATGCCGTGTCCATCTGGTCCACATAATGCTACAGTAGTGGTTGCTAGGAGTTTGTCATGCCGTGTTGTTCTATGGCAATGACATCTCCATTCTTACTTCAACCTACAAACTTCTAACTTGTTTTGTTGTTTTTACAAATGGGAAAACAGCCGTCAATAAGCAACATACCAGACCCATTGGTATATAAGATGGAAGATGTGGACAACGATTCAGAGGTCTGGAACCCGGCTACTATCAGACAGCAGCGATGGCAAGAAACACAAAGAGTGATGGGTGCAATCTAGGTGACAGTTCAACTCTAAAACATATCCTCTTTCTCCTGTTTACTGCACACGCATACATATAAACAAGCTCAAATAGTCACGCCTGCAAAAATAGGCTCAGACATACAATATATATATTCACACAAATATCCCACGGGTAGCAAAACACTCTTCATTTCAATTAACAATTGTTATGCTTCACATGCGCTTCTTACAATAAACTTGCTTGCCATCTGTCTTTTTCTCTTTTTCGGTATCTCTCTGGCGTTTCTGTCTCTCTCAACGATTCGTGGCCCGCGCTCAGATCCTCCCTCATTTCCGTCTCATCCTGCGGGGTAGTAACTGTTCATCTCTGTCATCTCTCTCTCTCTCTTTCTCTCTCTCCCTCCCACCTCAGGGCCACTCCAGTCTAAATGGAGTGATTAGTCTAAAGTGGGTGCTGTCAGTGAGATCATCCTGAGATAGAGTCCTATCTGGAATGACCTGAGCCGACAGCAGACCAGCTCCAGAGAGACAGAGAGAAAGAGAGACACTATTAAATGTTCTATTTGTGACAGCTGGCTCCAGGCTCTGCCACAGCTATGCCTCCTCTCCTCAGAGCTCCATCTAGATCCAACTACAGCTCTCGCTCTGAGCTGTGTCACCCAGTCTCTCTCCATAGAGTTAACGTGGAGAGTAGCGAAAGAGGGGCGAGGAAGAAAGGAGGAAAGAGGAAAAGGGATAAAGAGAGTCTAAGTGGGGTGAGGGTTAAACCGGACTAACACCCAACACATTCACGAAATAAAGCGAGACATATGATCATAAATAAATACGGTGGCTTAAAGATTAGACAGCTTCGGCCTCCACATGTCTCTCTCTCTTCCACACAGACACACACACAACAGGACAAGGACAGGGCATTACAATACACTGCAGAGGGCACAGGCAGACAAAAGCCATTTCATCACGGGTTAACCTCATTCACACATTAATCTGCCACAATAGCTTCCTAATCACATAATCCACAGAAATTATACAGACAACACCTTTAAATTATGATTGCACAGCTGTAGGGGTGGGGGGATTAACTAACAGGTATGAGGAGTGACTGTGTGTGTGTGTATGTGTGCATTAATGTCTGCATGCCAACTTTGTGCTCGTAAAACAGATGTAAAACTGAGATGTGAGCAGGCGACGCACACACAGCCACATGCTGGTGTTAAGGTTTGTCTGTATTATTTGTCAAGTGAGCACAAAACTCTCAAAAAAATCCCTCTGTGGGATGCATTGTTGTTGTGTGTGTGTGTGTGTGTGTGTGTGTGTGTGTGTGTGTGTGTGTGTGTATAAACATCAGTATGTTTTCGCCTGTTCAGAAATGGAAGTGATTCCTCCCACTTGACGACACATAACTGCACTAATCATGACAGTGTTAAAACACTCCACACAAAGTATGATCTTGCAAACACACACCTGCACGTTCACACAAATGCGTATGCGCATGCACACACACACACACACACACACACACACACACACACACACACGCCACTATTGAACAATTGAACAGATGTATGGGCGAACTGAATGATCAACAACTCAAGTGTTTTGTTATACAGAAAACCACTTCTCATTAAGGTCATGTTACAAACAGCAATTGAACTGTGAATGTATGTGAATGGTGTCTATATGTGGTAATGTGAGTGTATTTATGGGTAGGTGCTAACCAATAGTTTGAGTGTGTGTATCAAGTAACATACTGCCACTGAGAGATAAGTATGCATTTTCTCTTGCAGTCAAGCTGCTTTTATCCAAATTGTGCGTAGCCTTGTTTGTGTGTGTGTGTGTGTGTGTGTGTGTGTGTGTGTGTGTGTGTGTGTGTGTGTGTGTGTGTGTCTAAAACTAGGCTCTTCAGTTAGACAAGGTAGGATTAAGAAGAAGGGATAGACTTTCAGAGGGAGGGAGAGAGAGATGCTTCAGAGAGCCCATCACGTATGCATTGAAAATTTCTTCCTCACTGCAATTATTGATGAGCTGCTGTTTGCCAGAAAGGGATGAGTAACAGGAAGAGAGGCAGAGAGAAGAGTCAGATGGTGGATTAACACGAGGTTAGATGGCGTGGGTAGGTTTAACAGTTTACCAGAGCGGTGCATTCAGAATGCCACAAAGAGAAAGTGTGTGAGTGAGTGTGTGTAGGTGGATGAAGTGAATAAAAGATTTTCTTTTGTTTTAAAAAAGGGGAACTAAAGAGGAAAGGAGTAAGGGAAAGGACAGGTAAGAAATGGAATCTCAGTTTAAGATGGTAAATGGGGGTTTGGGGAAAGAAAAACAAGAAGTGAAAGAGAGGTGGATAAAAAAAGTCCACCATGTTTAGCAGTAGATTTGTGTCTTGCACAAGTCAGAATTGTTTGGATGGAGACGTTTCAACATGTTAAAAAGCTAAATAAGTATAACCAGTGACATTTTTGTTTAACACTGTGTTCAGTAGATATTTCCTGTATTTGCATGATGATTATCTGTATTTATTATCTGTATAATAAGTGTTTTAGTTCATCTATTAGACATGTCTGTATATTTTATTCCACCATTTTCCTTTTGGATTATGTGCAGATTATGGATTATCTTGTAAATTCATGTTGGCAGAGAATCTTATGGTTTATGGTGCTTACATAAAATGTCAAATCATTCATTATTATATTCATAAAAGTTGGACCTATATGAGATTTAAAAAAATCTCATTTATTTAACCAGTGACATATATTACTTGATATGTGTGCTTGGCAAACCTTTTCAAAGTACTTTTAATATCAAAAATATCTATCAGTGAATTGAACCACTCAGCCAACCACCAATAACTAAGTTTTTGATGGTTGATGAATAGTTGCACCACTAGTTGTTGTCATAAGGAATTTACAAAGCTTTACGTTTAAGTAATGTTATATTTTAAATGTATTTTAACTGATTTGTCCAAAATGCAAACCTATTCAATGCAGGACATGAAAAGTTGCAAATACTCATATGTGAGAAGCTGGAACCATCTAATGTTTGGCCTTATTGGCTTGAAAAATAATCAACTGAGAAATTTCTTCCCAAATAATTTTCTGTTGGTCAACTACATGAATAATGAACTCATCATTGCAGCTGTACAAGCAAACAAGACATGGTTTTATTAAAAGTCGTCTCCAAACTTCCTCTCATTCAGCATCTTTCTCTCACTGTCCGTCTGGTCATCAAGAACAGGTCCCAAACATTCAGGATGGGATGTAAGAATAAAAAGAACATCAAGTACGGAGGACGAGGGCAAGAAAGAAAGAGAAACAGAGAAGGTAAATACAGGGAGAATTCTGTGAAAACTCAGTATGAGGGTCTAGTCCAAAGAGGGCAAACAGGAGGAGCCAGAGAGGAGGAGATCATCTGTCATTGTTTACTGCCAAAGCCAGAGAAGAATGCTTTATTTGTGTACTTTGTGCTATGTGTCACACTTGAATATCCAAAAGCAAAAATCGAAATAGGAAACTAAAGAGGCATACAGAACGTCTGTAACTCTGAAGTCCAACTGCCACTCTCAACATTTCATTTAACACATCACTTCTGCGCAACGTCCCTCTCAGATCAGTTGAAAACGACGGCTCTGGCTTGTTAGCTAATCAGATTGTTCTTGCTGCAGGCTTGCCTCTAAACGTATAGAGCCTACACCCGCCTGATGCTAAAAGCCTGACTTAGTCCTGCTGAATATTACATGGGGCTAATGTTTCACAGCCTGGCACAGATTGGCAACACACAGTCTCCTGCATGAAGTGTGGGTGTATCGGTGGGAGGGATTGAGATTGTAAAGAAAGTGGAAAGATACAGTTGTCTCATTTCCTCTCTCTTTGTGTTTTTGTCTTTTTTGTCTGTGCATTTCTGTGTTTTTGTTAACACTTCATGCCTCATACACTCCATGCACCAATTGACTCATAATAGACTAAATAATATCAACACTTCACAAAAAAAAAGACAAAATTATGAACTTTGGATATCGGTCTTAGACAAAAATAAACATGTTTTAGCTCCTTTCGTTGCCATTTGAAAAATGGCATCAACATGCTCGATGTGTCAGTGTTAAATAATAGTCTGAAATTTAAGGACATATCTGATTAAAGAATACGTGAACCAGCCAGTTCCATCTTTAAATACTAACCGCTTTTCGATACTCAACGCTACAGACACGGCTGTACTCAAAATGCAGTGAGGTTTGATGTCCAGCCCTGTAGCTGTCACAAGTCGAAACTAATCGACAAGCCATATGATGGGCAGTTAGTGTATTTAGGGGGAGGACAGATACTCACAGGTAACTGGCATCCAAACTAATGTGACCCAGTTTAAAAGCAGGGTTTGTAGAGGTGGTTTTTCATGAAGTAATATTTCTCTGAGCCCACTCTCGCTGGGTGACGCTTCTATCGCCTGTCACCTCGCTCTTGATAAAATTTCTGTCCATCTGTCTGTCTCTGTCACTCTCTGTCCCTGTATCAATAGCTCTCCCAACTCTACTTTCCCTCTTTATCTCTCTCACCCTCTTTCTCATTCTCTTTCCTTATGTGACATGTCCTGTTAGCATTAGTGAGGCGGCTAGCTGGAAAACCATCTGTTTCGTGTACCTCTTTAGCCCATTATGTAGTTGTCTGACTAGAGCACTCAGAAGGTGTGTGTGTATGTGTGTGTGTGTGTGTGTATGAGAGAGACAGAGAGAGAGAGAGAGAGAAAGTCACCAACGCATAACAGCAAAGTAAAACCGAGATGGTATAAAAATATAAAAATCTGTCCTGATTGCATCACAAGACAACTGCACAGTGTTTTACAAGGATCAGCTACGAATTCAGCAAGTATCTGGCCCGGAGAGTGTGTGTGTGTGTGTGTGTGTGTGTATCAGACAAAAAGGCTTGTCTCTGTATAATGGGACAGCGGGATCTTGACAATGTTGATTTGGAAGCCCCGAAGGGTGCCTGCATCAAACACCCACACCTACTCACACACACGCACACGCACACACTAGGGGGGTGGCCCTCATCAGAGGACGGTGTGCTGTTTTACCAACACAAATCACATCAAGTGATTAGACACAGCACAGTCACCGTGGCGACAGGTGGGAATGGCAACAGATGATGAAACAGGGCTTCCCATCAAGAAATCACACAGTACACACACACACACACACACACACACACACACAAACACATCCCATATGCAAGGATGTAAGTACACAGGCTCTAAATCAAACACAAAAAAACCCTCTCTCTCACACTCACACACACACGCACAGGGACGCCATCAGGAAATCAGCAGCCAATCAGAATAATTTGACTGGGATGATGACAGGTCTGTCCACGGAACAATCTGCAGCCGCTGTCACCAAGAGAGTGCTTCGTTACCACACACACACACACACACTCCCTTTGCCCCTGTACAGTATGTGTGACATTAAATTATCTGTGTGTATTCAAAAGTCTTACCTACTTGCTCAGTTCACTGTATGTGTGCGAGTGTGCGTTTGTGTCCAAACTGCTCACTTGCAGCGAGCATTCGGCTGACCACTCGAGTGTGTTCATGCGTTTGTGTATGTAATTTTGCATGTGTAGGTGCTCGGCTGTTCTTCGCACTGAATACCAATCCAGCGGTGTATCAGTCAAACTGGCAGCGTTAGTCTCCCTGGCAATTTCCATGAGATTCGATTTAGAGGGCTAATGTATAATAGGCCCTCAAAGGGAGGTGGGAGAGTATTAATTGAGATGGACCGAGCGAGAGAAAGAGGGCGAGACAGACAGAGGAAAAGAGAGGGAGATAGAAAGTGATGTTACTCCATGCCGAGAGTGGACTCTAGTGGATACTATCACTCTTGCTCGCGCTCGCTCTCTCTCTCACACACACACACACATACACATCCTCTTCTTCAGAAACTCTTCTTTTTGATAAGTGAGAACATTGGTAATCCATGTTAAAAATAATATCGTTTAAGTATTTTCATCTATCTAAAAAGGTCTTATGAAAAGGTTTGAAGACCCTTTAGGCAGCGGCAGCAGATCCTCCAGCTCTTGGTGAACGTCTAAATACATTTTCCTCTCAAACTCATCACCTCACCTTACCTTATGGCTTCCTAAAACACATAAATGTGAGTTGAGTCATTGTGTGCTCAAATGAGAGCCATTTTAAATACCTGTCAAATAAAAAAGCAACTGGAACAAATGTATGATACCTAATTGATACCCAGAAGAAAACTTTGTAGAGCTGAAACAATTAGTCAATTAGTCGAGCAACTATTTTAATAATCAATTAATTGTAAGTCCTCTTTCAAGCAAAAATGCCAAACATTCTCTGCATTTGCTAATTTTATTTGTTTCATAGCATAGTAAACTGATTTTATTTTTGTTTTGGACAGTTGGATGGACAAGACCAGACATTTGACAATGTCACATTAGGCTTCAGGAAAGTGTGATGTGCATTTTTCACTATCTTCTGACATTTTATAGACCAAACAATTAATTGCGACAATAATCTTCAGATTAGTCAATAATGAAAATAATCAGAAGTTGCACCCTGAAGACCTTCCCCCCCTTGCACAGGGAGGTCAGAGTTCAGGGTCACAGAGCAGCTGGCAGGGAATTAGGATCTTGCTCCACAACAAAGCAATGTACTAGTTACTAATCCTAAACAAACAAATTGAACCTACTTAAGTATTAAACTAAATTTGAGAGATTGTAACTGCCTCACTTGGAGTAAATGTTATATTTAATTTAAATATCCATCCAACTTTTCCTGATTTTTCCCCTCTTTCTGTATCTCAGAAATGGCAGAGCTCCTGGTGATGGCTTTCATTTTGTGCGTGCGTGCGTGTGTGTGTGTGTGTGTGTGCGTATGTGAGTACATGTGTTTATGTTTGTATGTGTTTGTGTGTGTGTGAGTGTGTGAGAGAGAGAGAGAGAGAGAGTCTCCTTACGACCACTTTAATGCACTAAGATGTTGTCAAGCAGGAATGTTATTGATGTTTCTACGGCAACCTAGGGGCTTGAGCGGAGGATTATGTTGGGAGAAAGGGACAGGAAGACAGCGAGAGAGGAAAAGGGAGCGAGACTGGGGGAGGAAAACACAAAATACATTGCAGAATGAAGGAAGAGAGGAGAGAGTTAGATTTTTTTTTTTAATTCCAATATCTTCTTTTTTCAGCAAATGAAAGGCCACTCAGAATTTAAGAAGGATGAGGGAGGGCTGGTGGGTGGATGGACGATGGATGAGGATGAAGAGTGTGCCCCAAAGAGCCAAAGAGGAGAGAGACAGAAAGATGGGAAGTTGGTAGACCATAGTCAACACTCAGCATCTGTTTAAGATTCAGAAATTATAAATTATATTATTATGAATATTATAAATAGTTGTTTGCAAAAGGTTAGCAGGGATAATCTAATCTAGTCATGCAGATAATCTTAATCTCAGGCATAAGTGAGATAATTTCTTTTTTTGTAATTTAGGTGACCTGACCCTTTAAAAACCTGCCAATTGCAAAATATATTTATACTGTTTGTTATTAATGTTTATGGCAATCCAATAATTAAAGCATTTCCAGTCTGCATTGTGAGAGTCGAACCCCTAATGAGCCATATCCAAACCCTGATGATGTTCCTATCCAGAAATGTAGGAAACTGGCTGTATGTAGGAATTTATTTTTCACCATGTTGGTGGAGCCAAAACTACCATTGACTGAAACCACACTTTTTAGAATGTCTTACAGATCATGAAACAAGAGGTAAAGTGTATTAATGCTGCTGCAACAATAAGAACACGTGCAAAGTTTTTGAAATGATGAGAATCAAACACAAACGTGCACAAAAGCCCAGAGCATGACAAATACAATTTTTTTTTAAAAAAGGATATAAAACAAGGGAAAAGAGCAACGTGTGATTGGTCGAATGAATAATGGCAACATGGAGAGTGCCAGAGCAACAGAGAGCAGCAGAGGGAGAGAGAGAAGTCCCAGTTTGAGCATCATTTAGAATCCAGCTGGCACTAAATTATGTTCTTCACCATACGCACTTTTAATTTACTGTCTCTCTCTCCCTCTCTCACACTCACACACACACACACACACACACACACACACACACACACACACACACACACACACACACACACACACACACGCACGCACTGGGAGCAGTTCAGGTTTTAGCGCCTGGCTCAAGGACACTTTGACATGAGGATTGAACCATTGAGTAACGGACAACCTGCTCTACCATCTGAGTTACAACCACCCAAATGAGTAACAAAAAAATACACTAGTTTATATCCCAGATGCTTCTGTCTACACCTGTTTACATCCCCCAGGAATCTTGTAATTCATGCTGCATGTTTAAGGATACATTTTATGATTTTATGTGAAGCCTAACTCGACTTTAACCGTTCCCCAGGCTAGCAAAAACATCCCACACCGAAATCTGTAATGGATGTGACAATAAAGTTTGTGACATGTTTTGAAGGAGACTTATTTTCTCATCTGGGTCTCAAGCAAGCGACAGCGAGCAGAGTAAGCAAACCAACGCAACACAGCCAGGTATGACAATATTCATTTCAGACACATTGCAGGAAGAAGAGAAACAAAACTTTGACCAAACCAAATTTAGGCTCTATGTGTAATCTAGTTCTGAAATCTTCCACGTCTTTGCTGGCTGTGTTGAATGTGAAAGAGAAGCTGCACATGAACGCTCACTGGTATGTGGTAGGTGACAAAATGCTAAAACCTTTAGCACAAGATCTGGTTTTTAAAAATTAGATTGTCTACACAATGAAGGACAAACATCGGGTAAAGCAAATTGACATTGAACATTGAATGTTACTCACTGTGCTGGTTGATGAGCATGCGGATGGAGATGCGGCTCATGTAGAAGCGGTCCAGAAAGTACTGAATGTTCTGGTTGGTTACTGGGTCGTGGGGGAAGAGCTCTTTGTATTCTATGATACCCTGGGCCATAGTCGGCACTACGTCGTTGTGCCTGTTTCTGATGGTAACTAAGGCGTCAACAAACCTGGGGAAGAAGGATATAAAGACATCAAGCTGTCCGGAGTTCGGTTATATCACATTGAAAGTACAGAACTCATGTGTCCGCGTGCAGGAACTAAGTGTCCAAAATAGAGAAGACAAGAAGTGTCCGTGTCTGTATCAAAGCCAGAGAATCTGCCATAAACACACAGCCTAAATAAACTTAAATGAAGCTTGTGGCCATGCGTTGTTGTGTCCCACCACTGGAAAGCAGTTTAGGCAGACAAACCTCGGTCAAGAACAAATGAGAGACTCTGCGGGAAAAATTTGCAACTTACTCTCCAAGGACTTTGTGGTCATCGGGATTCTTGTCAAGGAATTCAAGGATCTCCATTAAACTCTGGATGTACCTGACAGAAAAATCAGAAATAATGACGTTCACACACATAAAACACATGTTGGAAAGTGCAAAGCAAAGTGAAAGTTCTTCATTTGAAGAAAAGGAAAAAAAAAAAATACGGTTGTATTTTGAACATTGCAAGGCTATTTAGGTCATAGGTCATAGGTCATAGGTCATTCCTCGCAAAGACTGAAAACAGAGTCACGTGACATGTGGTGAGAAACTAGGGGAAAGTTCAGAGCTGAGAGCCCTCCCCTCCCTGCAGAGGGCTAGTTGGAAGGAGTTGAAATTCAGACGCCAAAGGCTGCTTTTGTAACTCGGAGCGTGACGTTAGCACAGTGGGGAAACAAACCGTCCTACTACGTGGAAATAAACAGCTGTGACTGTTAACATCTCACTGCTCAGGGGATGAGATCTGAGAGGAAGAGCTCCAAAAGAACACAGCGGCCGTAGTCGAGGCGTTACATAGGTCACTTCGATCACAACAATACATATATCCACTTTTCCTAGTTTGACTCACCAGCTCTGCACCATTTGCACGGACTGTGTGGTGAGCAGTTTGTCGGGCAACAGGTTAATTTCCTTCATAATGTTTGAAAGTCTTACAGGGAGCTCCTGTCTCAAGAAGGCAAAGGATGTCTTCTCACAAGCATTGCTAGAACCTGAATCGACACGGAGAAAAATCAGAATTAGAGCCGAAGCGACGTTGTCGATTACTTAGAAAATGAATTCCTCGCTCGTTTAAATGATTTTTCAAGCAGAAATGCCCAAAGAATCATCTTTTAAATCGATTATATTTGGGTTTTGGGGGTGTTGGTTGGACATCTTGATGGATTTAAGGAACAAGGACCATAAGGAATAATACATTCTTTAAGAATAATAAGGAAATGAATTGATATTCAAACTGATCATTAGTTGCAGTCTCGCTAGGCCCATAGATGGTTCTTTGGAGGCCAAAACAGGTTGAAGACATCACCTTCTGCTCTGTACAGCTGGGCATTTTATATCTTTTCTGACATTTCGGCCAGGCGGGTTAATTGAATAACTGACAAAAGAATCACCAGATTAACAGACACTGGAGATGACAATTAGCTCCGGCCATGATACTAATAGTACTAATGGTTGTTATTATAGGCTGGACATTGGCATTGTGTCACATTTGGCTCTACACATAGCAACAACACGGCACGTGTGAATGTCCAAGCTGCTGAAAGACTTTGATGTTAAATGACTGCTCCTTAGTATTAGTGGGTTACTGCTCGTCAGAGTTCTTCACGGGGCCCAGACGGATCTGACGCAACACTCTGCGCTCGCAGCATCATGCTGCTGCTACAGAGGCGAACCAGATGTTCCGAGCTCATATTGTTGACACTGGACTGCGGCGCACGTCCGATCAGGTTCAGGCAGCTCGGACGGACGCCCGCCCCCCCCATCCCCGTGTTACACCGTGTCAACGGGGATCGATACTCACCGAAATCGAGAAATTGCTTCATGGAGAGCGGTGACGGAGAAAATTTGGAAAAATGTTCGATGTGTTTGGGCACACTGGCCAAGGCGGCATTTTTCATTATAAACCTAACGAACTTCATTGTTGCCGTGCAGAGGGGGTCCTGCTGTCTCCCGTGTTCGGACCACTGCGTCCGACGCTACGCTACAAACTGACCGAGCCTGTTGTCGGCGCCGCGGAAGACCACGGGGAGAGAGCGGCGAGCTCCAGCCAATAGAAAGGCGGGATTCTGTATTTACGTTCCAAACATGACCAATAGGAAGCGGTGGGGGGAGGGTCTAGACGTTTGGCTGTTCCCCAGTCTGAGTTCTCCGTCAGATCGGGGCTCCGTGCAGGCAGAACCATGTCTTTATGCGTGTTGAAACTGGAGCGTGCCTAAAATATCACAGTGTGCTGTAGTGTTAAGATTGATTTGAAATGGAACTGACGGTCCTTGTCCAAACCATAAAAACAGTACCACACCAAAAGTGCATGAAAGTGTATGTGACTAGGGTGTCCACATACTTTTAACCATTTAGTGAATCTGACATGCTTATGACCAGGTTTCATGTGAGTGTGACTGTGCTCTGTTTGGTTGCAATAGTGTACTTTTACTGTTGTACGTTTACCGTAGTTTTACCCTTCTGTTATTATGAAAGTGCACAGACGCAGACAATCTTGCTGTCAGTGAACCAAAAGAGCTGCTGCTGCTGCTCAAGTAAAGCATCTGGACAACTAAAAGGCCTTTTGCAGAAAAATCTGGTTGATTTCTTTCAGTTCAATAAAGAGTCATTTCCCCTAACAAAGAGTTAAGGAGGTGATAAGCTATGGGGAATTCCATCCACCTATGTCCTCATCTGGACGAAAATACAGTCAGATGCCCTCTGCTCCTTGTCCACATCCTCCTCTCCTGATGGGCAGACGCTCACCCTCTGTGAATGGTTCCCTGAAAGCTTGCCAACCGTGGATTTTGAATAGAAATGCCTTTGTCAGGGAACATGGTGTCCTCATCAAATCTCCCATTACATAAGTGGCGGCCGTGTCAGTACGGTTGGGATTGTCCTCATGAAGCCAGCCTCACCGGCCTCTCTCTCAAATCATCAGTTCACACCTTTTGTACTTGTATGTGGGAAGCAATGCGAAGCTGACAAGTAATACTGCGATGTGACGTCCGAAGGAATAACACGGCCCAGTTCAGCGTTGCCAGCTCGCAGCAGATAATAAGCTGATTCCTGCGAGACACTATAAAAAAAGGAGCATTAGTCATACTGTTTTCGAGTGTCAGTTGTTTGGCTTTGTAGTGGTTGTTGTACTACATCGGCTACAACCACGCTCTAACAGGATTTCATCTTGTTTCAGCTTCTTTTAACAGGACATCTCTGATATAAGCTGCCCACTTGATAACCACAAAAGACCAGCATCTTTTATATACAACCCAGGTGTTTTTATGTTTTGCTTGCAGCAGCCTGGACTGAAATACCTTTGAGTCCGCTTAAACATTTTAAAAAAAAATATGCCACCTATCACGCGACGCATTTAAATCTGCCTTTCACAGCAAATGTATGTTGTCCTTCAGGCAGATGTGTCCTTTGTAAGAGCGGACAGGAGGCCTGAAGGAGCGCCTGCTGGGAATGAAAAAAGCCTTGGTCAGCAGTAGATGTATTACCTGTGGAGATGTATTTGTGTTTGACCACGGGAAATTGAGGGCAGCAAAGTAAAAAAAAAAACACAGCTTTTCTACATTTTTCAAAGTCATTTAGGTCATCTCATTTCATATTTGCTTAAACGGCCCTCTTTCTCTCTGCAGTTTAATCAACGCTAATCCATGTGATTTGTAATGGTTGCATGGCACATCCTTATTTAAAGCATCCTAACATTTACTATGTGGAGCACAGTTTCTCCAAAGTGCCTGTAACACCAGAGGGAGATCTGATCTGTGCTTCTATCACTCGGTGATTTGAAAGGACAGTTCTAAGCTTTAAAGCAGCAAACTGATATGCCTTGCAATTATTTTAGTGATGTCAGGGCTAAGCGCACATTGCTGTGGTGCTTTTGCACAGCAGTTCCCAGAGATCTCATGGGAATCAAACAGTCCAGTCAGTTTAGTTGTCTTTTTCCTCCAGCTATCTGAAGTTGACATTTAGGTTTTAGTGTTCCTCTTTCCTTTTTTAGTCCATGTTATTCCTCTTTCCTTTGTCTGTTCAGTCAGTCAGTCCAAAGACAGCGACAGAAAGACAGAGCTGCTCTAGACCCTCTGCAGTTTGCTTATCAGCCTCATGTGGGTGTGGATGATCACTCTCACCTGGATGGTAGTGGTGTCACTGTGTGCGGCTGGCAGCTCCCTGTCTGATGTGGTGGTTAGTAACACCGGAGCCCCACTGTCCTGACTGTTGGTACTGTTGACCACTACAAGCACTTTGGTGTCCACTTGAACAACAGACTGGACTGGAGGACCAACACCGACTCTGTCTACAAGAAGGGGATGAGCACACTCTGTTTTCTGAGGAAGCTCAGATGTTTCAATGTATGCAACAAGATTCTGGAGATCTTCTGCCAGTCTGTGGTCTCCAGTGCCATCTGCTGTGCTGTGGTCTGCTGGGGGAGCAACATCAGTGCCAGAGGTGCCAGCAGGATCAATATACATATCAATATATATACTGTATTATCAACTATCATTGGTCAAAACCTGGAGGCGTTTGAGCCAGTGAGGAGAAGGAGGTCACTGAACAAACTGCTCTCCATCATGGACCATGATTTTACTACAAAGACAGCGGAGCTCGTTTTTCAACAGACTCCTTCAGCATTTTCAACATTTTAGGAAATCATTCCCACCTTCTACCATAACTCAGTACAGAAGCTCACCTCTGTGTGACAGGTGAACACACTCCTGCACTATCATCTGTACATACTGCTTATGTCATACAGATATTCTATGTGTTTAAAACATGATCTTTTACTGCAGATCTGCAATTGTGATTTTACTCAATACGGAACATCTATCTATCTATCTATCTATCTATCTATCTATCTATCTATCTATCTATTCTAATGAGCAGTGAGGTATACAGATTTTAAATGGTATCAGATCAATACTCAGGATCAGCAGATATCTTGAGTTTTGGTATCAGAATTAGTATTGGAAGAGAAACAGTTTGGACGTTTTCTGCATAATGAGTACTTCTGTTTGATACTTTAAGAACATTTTGCTGAAACCACTGGATAGATATTTCCTCATCATTTTGGCTTTAAGTGTGTCATATCAGTTGCCAATGAAAAGTAGCAGCACATACATTTTTATGACACTATGACAGATTATAATTTAAACTATTTCCTTCCAGTCTGTTTGTTCCAGTTGAAATGTATTCTGTTCTGCCCTGAAACTGCAAGCGGTCCTTGTTTAAAACTGGCCCTGGAGACACATCTAGTGCGTAACTGGTCAGGGGTGGGGGTAGTTGTTAGTTACCCCCAGGACTTTCCATTCCCCATCAGCCCACATTCTTGCCCGTAGTCAGCTCCTATTCCCCACTGTCAACAAACAGCCGGGCATATCAGGCATAAATGTTTGAGCATTCTGTCAGTGCCATGTTGGTTGAAGAGTGTGTAACTGGACAACAACAACTCCAGTGGAAGTTTCCTCTCGCTGCAGGCGGGGGGGGGGGGACTGTTGATGACCCATTAAGCAGCACTGGGGTCACATCAATAAGAAACTGCATATTTAAATACCAACAGTTCACTTGGTGAATCGTAAGAAAAGATTCCCTCTGATTAAAAGTTTAAATCAAATCTACTTACTAAACTCATTAAATGTCCCTGCTCTACAGTCCGGTTTGAAAAGACCAAAATATTTAATAATTAATCAAGCCCATTGCGTTTGAACAATTTCTCTGGCCAGTGTAATCATTATAACATTCACAATGTGTTTAGTTCCTATTCATGAAACAACTGATAATGGCAGTGTGTCGTAAATGCAGATTAAAGACGACGTCCCACTAATACAGTGCATGAATTGAGCTGTTACATGGTCATTATAATCACATTGAAAGGAGCTGCTGACAGTGAACAATGAAAACGGTACAGGGGGGAGAGTGAATGAAAGAGGGAAAACTGGAGTGAACAATCTCTCAAAGGTTATGTAGCCAAGAATTATGCTCCTACAAAATGTAGATTTGTTCATGATTTATTCACTGCCTAGCCATCTGATTTAGATGATTGATTGATTGATTGATTGATTGATTGATTGATTGATTGATATTTGAGCTTCAGGAGCTCCTGTAAGCCATTATGTCATCCATCTACATTAGTTTGTTAAGTCACTTTTGTAAAGACCTCACCCCACACTGAAATGCTAAAACAAAAGAAAGTGAACAGATCTCTTCTTCTTCATCCTCTGTTGGTTGGCAGACAACACAGTGGTGCATCATGGCCAACATCTGGCCAGAAGCGGGAAATACGGTCTGGTTGCTGCACTGCATCTCAGCTGCTTACCTTTTTCCTTTACGTTCTGTCCCCTCCGGCTCTCTGTTTTAATATATCCGAACTCAAGATGTTGTTCCCATTTACACACATTTCTTTTTCTCTTGTCAGAAAACTGAATAAACATAAAAGGTGATTTGAGTGCAGCTAATAAACTCTGCCTGTTTGCCTGTTAACCGTGCATGCAGTCATTTCTTTGCTGCAGCAAAATGATTGTGAAGTCATCTGACAAAATAAATACAGGGTAATGGCAACAGCTGTGCTGTGTGATCCGCTATTGACATTTAACATGAGTGATCACAGAGCAGTCCTGTCTCCTACAAATTACATTTATTTACTGCGTATTTGCAACTGGAAATACATTTCTGAAGAAACAAACTATTAGATTTCTATCCAGTTTTGTGAATAAATGTGTCTGAGCTGGCCTGACTTGCTGAATAATTATTAATCCTTTACTGATGGGCTGGTTTTTTGCTATATTTATTTTACAGTAGATATCATTTATAGCCTATAGTCTAAAAAAACTGATTTCTGTTTCTTATGGCCACTGTATGCTGGATCTGTGTCAGACTCCTGACAGAGAGTGAATAGGCAGTGAAGAAAATGAATGAATCAGTAAATTCGTCACAGCATGAAAAATGTCTGTTTACATGCAAGGTACGTTATATAAGAAACACCCACAACTTATTTATTTGATGAATTATGCAGCAGGGTGAGAGTGATGGTTGTGTCCTCTGCCCCATGAAGGGGAATCACTGTACCTACTATTCTGAATCTGAAAAGCGAGGGCTCTCTGGACTGTCGGTTGCAGCCAGGTACATTTCTTTGACTCAGATTTGGGTCTGGAAGCATTATTTCTTGTGCTTATCGTATGTGATTATTGCTGTAAGAAACAAAAGTCATATAAACAGTTTCCTCAGCAGTGCACATCAACGGGTGGATGCTCTTCCAGGAAGTATTCCCTAAAATGTGAAAAAAATTTAATTTCTGCAGTTTTGCACAACAGCACACAGTATATACCCTTAAATGGAGAAAAACTAATAATGGTCTTTATATGACCACTGAGATTAATATCCAACCCAATCCAGTATTTAACAGTACAAACTGTTTCCAGGGAAAATATAAACAGACAACAAAGTCTTCAGTTTAATATTCAGTGTGCGTAATTTCTGTAAATATGAAAGCACTGGTTTTCAGTTAAGCGTGCAGCCACAAACAGCGCCGCTCCATCAATAAGACTGAGTGCTCTTTAGTCTTCCAGGTGAAACAGCATGAGCTTGCTGTTAATATAAAGAGGAATTATAACAATCTATTCATTGCTAAACACACATGTTTTAAACCTTGATATAAGGATGTAACCTATTCCCCATTAAACGTAAACATGTTTTAAACATTGTGCCTCAGTGCAAAACATCAAAGATGCATAATGACTGCCTGGGTGCATTTGTGCATATCTGTCAATTGTATTGGTCAGTATGTGCCTGGTGCCTAGCCTGGTTCTGCCTGAGGTTTCTGCCTGTTAAAAGGCCGTTTTTCCTTGCCACTGTCGCCTAGTGCTTGCTCATGGTGGAATTGTTGGGTCTGTACATATAGAGTTGGCTTGGACTTGCTCTATATTAACAAGTGCTATGAGATAACTCTGTTATGATA
>JAVQJF010062230.1:0-57618 GCA_036023855.1 Gadopsis marmoratus | reverse complement strand
CACACACACACACACACACACACACACACACACGGTAACACAAGTGTGTGTGGTGATAAAATTAACTGCTAGTGTGTCAGTCATTCAATGCTGATACCTGGAGACAAGCAATTGAAAAGTAATCAAAACAGAAACCCAGTAACATAAATAAGCCAGAGTGTGTGTTGCATGTTCACACACTCTGGCTTATTTATATTACACACACACACACACAGCTTCTAATTTGCATGATTAATTGAGACCATCAGTAAGGGAGAATCAGCCTGGTAATTAATCAGGCTAAAGTATTGGTTGTGTCTTGGGTTATTCATGCATTCTGGTATTACTGTGAATCATGAAGGATCTTGCTGAGAGATGTAGCCACATAATGTGATTGATAAAGTTGTGACGTGTTGTATAGAGTTGATTCTTCAATTAGATTCACGCCAATAGAATTGTTGTGGGCGTATTGTGTAATGAATATAATTAGTTTTGTTCTGTTTGTAGTTGGGGAAAAAGTGGCTCATAAGATAAAACTTAACTTTGAGGTTCAACGTCGAAGACGCGGTGATGAGGGATACACTTAAGGCTATGAAGGAAGTAAAAATGGTATTTCTGTTACAGACGCACACATACACACGCACAGACCAGAGTCACAGCTTGCACGTGAAAATTTGACTTTTGCATGGGACATCTTCACCTATCATAATGGGGAGCAGCTTTCGATGTGAATTTGCATTGCAAGTTTTCAAAATTTTACTTTTCTGGAGGGGATTGAAGGTCGCATGTGTGCAAACAAAAAAACAAACACAAAATGATTTCTTTGATGCTGAAATATGTGATCGGGTTTGTTTGCCTTAGTCCACTGTCTGGATGCTTTATTTCTGCCTCTTTTGTTTTCTTACATGTGCTAATTAGCTTCCATCAAATCTAAATCTAAAAGACATTTAAGGCAAGACTCTCTGAGAGTCACTTAGTGGTAAAATAGATTATAATGTGCTAGGAGCAAATGGCATTTTGATCTCTTACATGAGGATCAGATGATTTAAAGATACTGCGGTCTTATTATACCCACGGACAGCACTCATATCTGTCTGCATGCCAACTAAACCACCCACAGTTAGAGTTCAAACATTAGAATCTGTTTCTCTGCATATTAAGTAGAGAATTATGAATGTATGCAGATGCACTGTTGAGCTGGGAACTCATGCTGAGATTCTTGTGATTCGACTGATGCCAACCATTTCAAGATCCAACCACAGCAGCCGATACAACCATAAATAAAATAATGTCAGTCCACAACAAGTAAACAAAGTTATTGCACCTCACCTTTGAAGTCTCACAGAAATCCACAGATCAACAACAAGACTCCAGAAACGCTCCTTTTCCGCTGTAAACAGTCCAGACGATAAAAATCCAGTGAAATATTTAGTCCAAAACACGTTATTACATTCACATATCCCACGGAATCCTGCAGCATCATGTCTGAGTAGTTGACGGTTGTGCATAATATTTCACACGTTCTTGGTAATAACTTCGACTCACATGAAGATATTTATCTTGATTTCAAAATGTCCGCTGAAGTCCTATCTTTTGATTGACACCTCATTTGACCCAATCGGACCTTCTATGTCGACAGCCAATGATAGTCTGCATTGAAGGGACGTGCATGTCCGTATTTTTCTTCAAAAAAACGAGCCAATTGCAGCTCATCGTGATAACGATTGGTGTGTCGTATAGCCAATGAGTTTCTGAACACGGGGATATGTCGCTTTAGGGAGTTTCATCAAAATATAACCTATAATTGTCTTGAGTAAAGGGAACTCTGTGCATGTGTTCGTGTGCAAAACACTTAAGCTGGGATTTTTTGAAATTTTTGTGGTTTTTGTAGACGTTATAATGGCAAAACGGACACAGAAATCTAAATATACACTTCAGGAGCCCCCCCCCCCCACTCCCCAGATTTGGTTGTGGCCAGCCAGGATGCAGATAACAGTAGGGGGAGAGTAAGGCCTTCACAGACACAGAGGTGTGAAGTGAAGCTGTGAAATGCTTCTGTGATGTGTTTTTGTGTGTTTTCGCTACACTCGATCAATCGATCAATAATAGCATTAACACTGTTTCTATACTGTATCCAAACTGTGTACATTATATTATATACTGTGCAAGAGTCTGTTCCAGTTTTGGAGAACAAACATTCAAAGCTAGAATTGAAGATGGGTCACACACACACACACACACACACACACAAGCTTTGCCCTCCATATGGATGCGCTGTAGTAAGCAGGATGCCAAATCTGCTTTTGGAGAGATTTGCTGACAGATGCTTTGTACAAGCTCAGCCGACCACTTAGCATTCAACCCATAACCTCAACTTGTGATTTTAATGTTTAACATCATCATTTTAGACAACTTGGCCAAACTAGAGGTCAAGTTCGGCGAGAGCTCAAACCGCCGCCACATCCTGCCAAGTGTGACCTGAGGGGCCACAAGTGATGGATGCTGTGGGTCTCATAAGCCATAAGTCATCTGCTGAAGCGTCAAAGCTCTGTTGTCAAAGCTCAGTCTTCCTTTTAATCACCCCATCTTCCTCTTTAATTTCAAACGTTAGGGATTAATCCCTCTCAGTTCACATCCTCTTCTTAATTCTCCCTCTAAAAGTCTTCATGCTGTAAACAAAGCCATTCGAATGCTGGTGCAACATGTGAACGAGAGAGGGAGGAGAGAGAGCAGTTGAAAGGGAAAGAGGAGTAAAGGGAGTGGGGGGGCGGGTTTAAAGCGTTGATCAGTGTGAAGAGGAAGAGATGGTGATGCTGCTGCTGTGAAGGGAAACACGAGTGAGCTGCTGTCACCAGAGTTTGGTTGAGTTGGTTTGGTTTTTGTGCTCCTACGTTTGGTGACATCACTTGACTTTGGATCATATAGAGATTTAGGGTTGCTCACGCATGGATTAGAGCTGTTTTTTGTTATAGGGAAAAGAAAAGAAGCGATAAAAGCAGACAGCTAAGATCAGAAAGAACAGAAGCTGGAGGAGAGCAGTAGGGTGAGATTGCTTGTTGACCAGGGGAGACTGTGATGGGCAACTGCACCAAATCTTCCATGAAAGATGAAATGAAGAAGGTAAGAGCACTTTGTCTCATCTTCGTTAGACTGTGGATCACTGGACCTTGAGGCTTTCGCTTGTATTTGCTAATTAGCTATTTTAATATTTTGCATCTAAGTGTATTTACGTTCTGTGATTAATCATTAAAACATCTCAGCAACATTGAGCTTGGAGGTTCATTCTTGTCATTTGCGAAAAAGTATATGTTAACAAAATAATAATAGTTCTTCACAATGTGACTAAATTATTGAATGCCTGTATGATAGTTTGAATAATTGCACATTTTTCAAAACACAGTTAACAGCGAAAGACATTTGTTGAAATTGCAGCACTGATTGTTTTAATCCAACAAAATGTTTTGACGGTAGATGGTAGAAAACCCTCCCCGTAACACTCTTACATACTGCTGGTGGTCATTAGACCAGACAATTAGCAGAGTCACCAGCAGAGACTGCGGCAGGATGGATACATGAAGAGAATGTTGAGATCAGGATGGTTTTTCACAGTAAGGATAATAAAGCTGATGCGAGTGAAGTAATAAGCAGCTAATGTAGTGTAATCCAGGTTTACAGCCACATCCTCTGTAATGTTTGCGTGACTGGAAAACAGTCGGTCTCCGCCTCGTTTCTTGAAAAATATATAATAATGTGAAGGAATCAGTCACTGGCAGCTGAAATAACAGCCTGGTCTGCCTCTAAAGGGGGTAATGGATGGGCCCCTCACGGGTAAAGTGAGGACAGTTGACCAGCAGGGTCTGCACCCGGAGGAAGAGGAGGATCAGGACGTGGAGGGAAAGCCGGTCAACGGTCCGTTCAGTACGCTGGTGAAGAACTGTAATATTCTGCATAACACCGTGGGCCCGGCCTGCATCTTCCTTAAACAAGGCTTTTTACAGACACTCGTATGTAACAGAACACAAAGCGTGCACTCTGTGGCCTCACACAACCCCGGTGCAACTTTTTCCACCCGTTCTCGATTCATTTTCTCATTTTCATCCCCCGCATTGTGGCTGACCCTTCTGCTCTCCACCACACTAGATGTGCCGTCCCATCACTGGTCCGGCTCAGGCGATCAAACCTGATGGGGGGGTCGATCATTCAGTTCCATGGAAAATTATTGACTGGCTTTGACTCTAAACGGTGTGGCACAGAGTGATGTGGAGGTCAAGGCTGAATTTCCAACCAGGCAAAGTGGGCGACTGAAAAGGCCCCTGGAGGCTCCTGGTTCACCACATCAGCAATGAGCTTATTCTAATTTAATTGATCATAATTATTTTCTAAATTATTAACAAAGTGACATAAAGAAGAGTTGGGCAGGGTGGTACTGTCACGGCTGCATATAAATGCAGAATATAAACCAAAGTCACCAAAGACGGGGGCCTTCTGTGGTTCTGATTATATTTGTCTAATTTTTACTCCCCAGCGCGTTAATCCAATCCTTCCAAAACTGAGTCTGTAGGTTTCCCATCTGGAGTAGACAATTAAGTTAGACAACTGGAATAGAGAATTTCACATTAAAGGATGAGTGCAAAGCCTTGAGCTTGATGGGGGGTTTTTTCTGTTAATATGAAATAAAATTTATTCAAGTTATTGGCGAAACAGTATATGGATATGAACATGTGAACATGTGTCCAAGAGTTTCTGTATCAACTAAACCTCCCGATGTTTGATGCCTGGCAACCTCCCGCAAATAATCTGGTTCCCCTTTGTGTTTTATGGTACATGAATTGTCACATACATCCTGATGCAACATACAATTTAATCCATATTGATTTAGACACTGTTTTTCATTTTGAGATGCACCGAGTCCGTGTAATGCAGCTTACAGAACAACACTGAATCACTTCTCTACATTTGCAAATGATTGTTGAAGTATAAAATCCTGGTTATAATACATATATGGCCTCAGTTTTAAGGCAGTATAAGTAGACACTTTTTATAGTCAACATTTCATACCATCACTACATGAAACCAGATGAAGCCAGTCTCCATTAATCATTCCTCTCATTTCTTCTGGTCACTTGATGTTTGTGTATCATCTCTTCCCTGCTCAGTGGTTGTCTGGGTGTCGCTGCGATGATGTTGCTTTAAATCCGATTGTGTTTATATGTCTGTACTTTGCCAAACAAGCTCTCTAAATATTTTCAGCATGAGTGTTTGTGAGAAAGAGGTTTAGCAACGTATGAAGGGAGAAGCTAATGTGTGTCTACTTCCTGTCTCTACAGGACAGAGAGCTGAGGCCAGAGGAGATTGAAGGTGATTTCTCTGCAGAAAACCTCAGTGTGTTTACAGCACGTTAATATGATGGCTGACTTACAAATATGAACAAGTGTTTTGTGTGTGTTTCGGTATCAGAGCTCCGCGAGGCGTTTGTGGAGTTTGACAGGAACAAGAAGGGATACATCAGTCACAGAGACCTGGGGGAGTGCATGAGGACCATGGGGTACATGCCTACAGAGATGGAGATCATCGAACTGAGCCAGCAGATCTGTGAGTGGAACCACAGCCTGGAACATCTGAGAGAAACTGGAACAGGAAGAGGAACAGGAACATAATAGGAACAAAATAGAACAGAACAGGAACAGGAATAGGAACATGCACATGAACATTAACATGAACAAAATAGTTAATGCAAATGATCAACAATAATAATTTAATCAGTTGTAGTTTAAAGGAGGTACGTGGACATCGGAGGAAATTATTATTAGAGTTCAGGATTAGATTAGAGAGCAGGGACTGACGTGATATTTTCTATATAACTTGTGTTTTGTAGGTGGAGGCAAAGTGGACTTTGAGGACTTTGTGGAGCTGATGGGACCCAAGATGCTGGCAGAGACAGCAGACATGATCGGAGTCAAAGAACTACGAGATGCATTCAAAGAGGTCAGGATGTACATTTTGTTACTGGAATCACAGAACCATTTTTCACCGCGGAGTTTAACTTGTCAAACACTGGTGTAACTGATAACTTTATAATTGCTGCTGGGATGGAGCCATCGATAGTGTGATTGGTGCCTTTCCTGCTACGACAAGTTAAAATATCTGAGTGCCATTCAGATATTACTTTCCCAAAATTTCCTGGAAAACCAAAAGCTCCCAAGTAACAATAAATCACATGTGCTTTGTGCATGTTTAAAGAAAGCGCTCTCCGATGCTGGCAAAGCTATCAAGATTCAGGTTCGGCAAGATTTATTCAGAGAGCAAAACAACATGAAAGGACTTTTGACAGGGAAGAAACATTTGCGTTGTGAATTTTTATTTCAGAATTTAAAGAATAACAAAATCTGTTTCTGTTTTTTGGTAACATCTTCACGGGAGGGTTTTCAGCTTTCTAAGTGGGTCTAACTTTAGAGCCATACGGTGGTAGCATAAAACACTGTGGCTGCATTGAAAGCAAACTAGTGTATATCCTATCAGTTTGTATTAAACAAGATATGATGACATTTATATGTGCCGTGATCTTTAGCGTCTGCCTCTCTCTCTGTGTTTCCAGTTTGACTCTAATGATGACGGTCAGATCAGTTTAACTGAGCTGCGTGAGGCCATGAAGAAGCTGATGGGAGAACAAGTGACCAACAGAGAGATCAACGAGATCCTCCGAGACGTCGACCTCAACGGAGACGGTCTGGTGGACTTTGAGGGTGAGAGAAATTGTCTTCGCCTTTATGGGATCTCTCAGGAGACCACAGTCATCCTCATCTTCTTCTTCCCTCTCACATACTTCTCTTGTCTTTTCAGAGTTTGTGCGGATGATGTCTCGCTGAGCGGTCCAGCTGCCCACAGATGGACACAGAGACATTATGCAACTGCTGGATTAGGGAACACACTACACTGTAGTGAACACTCTTCATCTGCTCTTAGGAGCGTGTATTTAAAAATGCATTTTTATATTAAATAAAGAAAAAAGTGCTTTGAATAGACATCCAACCTACAACTAACATCACTATCCACATCTGTTGAGGTGCAACACCAAGATGAAGCATTTTAACAGCTGTAAAACATATCAAGAGCGTCATAGACAACATTTATGACTTGTGTTTAATAGATGTATTTTTATATATCAATGTTTGTCCTTTGAGTGTAAAATCTTGCTCGCAAAACTGTAAAAATCATTTTAAATTAAAGATACAATATGTACAAATATTACAGGAAGGTACAATGGGCAAATTATTTTCACCAGGTAAATGTGTGAAGGATGTGGCATATAATCACATCATTAAGGAACCAGTCTACAAACATGGAGATTATAATATTTATAATAACACTGTTACAGTATGTAACAAGAGAGAGGCTTCGCGGCTCAAACAGGGATTGAACAAGAACACACACTGTGCCGAGAGGTAAACATAGTGTGTAGGAAAATACTAAGAGGACCAACTGCTCCAAACAAGTCAGACGGCGTGCATAAACATCATATTTTCCTAATTCACATATCAACAAAAGGTGTCATCGCTGAAGTTAAATGTAAACGTGAACGATGTGACAGAAATTATCTGAACACTTTTGCTGCTTCCAGCCACTGTATTGTCAACAACAATACGCAGGTTAGGGTTATCTGTCCAACAAACGTAATCCCAACTCCGTGATCGAGAGTCACGTGTTCGTCTGAGGATCTGACCCCTGAACTGGGACACGGTTCACTTTAATCTTCAAACGACATCAAAGCAACAAACCTGAATAAAAACAGTAAGTTCAATCACAGAAAATGTAAGAGTCTCAAAGATGTTACAGAAAAATCATTATTTCCAAATTAAATATATTATGCGAATTTATTTATGAAATATATATTATATACACTATATGTTTTGTTTCTTTAAATACAAAGTTGTACACGTTTCTAACAAATCAATTCCAACTTTTACTCTTTTTATTTCATATGAATACTGTATCTCAATAAAGATGGGTTTTATTTGACTGTGATAGCTGTTGAGTTTATCATTTTAAATTCAAATCAGAAATAAGACTTGGACATCATCAGCAGACATTTATGTGTGTGTTGTTGTTGTATTGCAAAGCCTGATATTCTGCATGCTCCGCACCAATATGTCACATGATCAGTTTGACAGATCGGAAAACCCCGTCGGCCAACTGTCTTTTTCTAAACACTGCAGTTGTTTTGTTTTACAAAGCATTGTGTGACTGCGCTGACCACGCAAAGCTTTTCAATCCCCATTCAGCATGACCATAAAAGGAGTATTTGTTCACTTTACTTGAAACAACCATATTGTCACAAAGAAAACAATGAACAGGTCACACAAATAACATACAGGCTCACAACAATTCCTGAAAAGTTTGAAGTCAAGCATGAGGTGATGTTTGGTGTCCGGCTAACATTCACAATGTTGAGCTTCAGAAAAGCAGTGATTGATTAATGATGAATCAAAATTGATTCATCTCACATTTTTATTCATCTTATTTTAATTGTCTATTTTGTTCAATCAGGTAATTTTTCATTAATGAGTAACAACAGCAATATGTTTGAAATCAAGATTTTCCTTTTTATTGAAAACTTGGCCAGGATTCTGTACAGCAGAGAGGGTGCGCAAAGCACAGGGGCAAGAAGATGGGGGGCAAGGGGCTCTAGGGACTCAGTTTCCCATGGTGCATCATACCCTGAGCTGAGCATCGAGTGTGTAAAAGTGTCGTGTTACCTCTTTGGTGTTTCAAAGGACCATGGAGGGGAATAAAGTGAGGGACTAAAAAAAAGGGAGAAAAGCAAAACTCAGCCCATAGGGGAGAAAGAGAAGAGTAGAGACAGAGAAGAATGGAGGGTGGTCCAGCTGGTCCTTCCACCGAGGTGTTGTCTCCAGTCAGGGGCAGATCTAAATCCTCACCCCTCAAAGACCGTTTAAGGTACGGAGGTAAAACCTCAGACGTCTCTCCCCCTTTCCCTCTTCCTCCGCCCCTCTCCCTCACTTCCGCTTTTTCTCTTTCTCTCCTTCCCTGAGCCTCACTTGCTGGCCATGGTGTAGCAGCCCTGTTGGTGCCACTGCATGTCTCGGATACGCCTCACGGACTGGAACTGAGGATGGCGGGCGCCATACTCGTTGAAGTGTCTGTAGTCACCCTTCTCCAGAAGGTACTGGCTGCCACGGTATCCAGGGAACTGGTATCCCACCCAGCTGGAGAAAAAAGAAGAAACACATCAGTGTAGGATTGACATTATGTAGATTTTTATGTCATTTGAGTCCCATCTTTGAGCTGTAACAGTGACACTCACGTTCCACAGCTGACAATGATGCTTCCCACTCTGTCGGTGAAACCGTAGGAGAACATGCTGGGAACGTCGTCATCCATGATCTCCATCTTGCGGCCCTTGAACTCTCCAACCTCGTACAGGCAGATCTTGTGCTTCTCGGGGTCCTGGAAGAGAGATACACTAGATTAGGGAGGAGTCTAAGGCAAAAAAGAAACTTGACAGTATGAAACCAAGAGTGTTTTTACCATTCTGACAGGCCTGAAGGACAGCAGGTAGTCGTTCCTCTGGCAGTTGCTCCAGGAGTCCCAGCGAGGATATTCTCCCTTCTCCAGGATGTACATCTCACCACAGAAGTTCATCTGCTCAAAGCCCACGAAGCTGCGAAAGAGACAATATTATGAAGTACCCATGCAAAGACGCGTGTGTTGAATGTGACAATGCACATGTATCTTTTTTGAGACTTACGGTCCACACTCAACGCGCAGGGAACGCACGCGGTCCATGCCCATCTCACAAACATTCATGCACTCATTGGAGATCTCGATCATGCGACCCTGGAAGTTCTCCTGGTCGAACACGTACATCTGGAGGGGACAGATGAGTCAGTACAACAACAGCAAAGGTCTGTGATATGATAATCATATCATGATGTCACTACCATCTGTAAGTCCCATGTGAGAGAAACCCACCTTATAGGACATCATTCCCATCTCAGACTTCTTGCCCTGAGCCACTTTCCCATCAGTCTGGGAAGAAGTCTTGGATTTATCTCCACTGGACATGATTACTGGGTGGAAAGAGACAGAAAAAACACTTTTACATAATACATTGAACCTGTTTTGACTGGAGGAAATAAAAGGATGCATTAGTGATTTATAAGAGATTATAAATGCAAAATTATGGAAAAAGAATCTGGATTTCTTTGGTCGTAATCTATGCTTCGTGCTCCTGCTTTGCCTATGTATGTGTGTATGTGTGTGTGTACCTTACCTGTATGTGTGTGCGATGCCTACGCCGAGCCTCACTCAGAGTGTGTGTGGTTCGGAGTGTGTCTCTCCCTTTTATACGCTGGCGCCCATGGGAGAGGTATTATGGGGAGTGAAACAAACCTGCTGAGGTCAGAGGCGTGGGACAAAAGAAACCCCACATCATCAGAGAGGGACGGACAGAGAGGATGGTGGAGGCAGAGGAGGACTGACAGAAGCTGGAGAACTAATAAAACACAAGTTGAATTTCCTGACATCAACTTGTGGAGGTAAATAATGACCCTAACCATAGTCATTTAGTCTTATATTTTGAATTTTTATATTCTCCTGTCACCATACCAACCCACTAATACACTTTATGTACTGTAAGTATAAACCAGTACACTCAGACAGGAGTGGCTACACAGCGACATGAATGACTTGTTTGTAGCTGCAGGAATGGCTGGCTTTCACATAAAGTTAAATATCATTTATGTACTAACTTATTTATTCTCATTTATTTATGAAATGTTCCAGGCTATATGTTTCCAGATAACGTCGGATAGCATTCCTGTGTGATAGATAAATCTGAATGAAACGCTTCCCTGCTCCAGGTCTGAGGCTGGAAGACGGAGGCATAAGATCAGAGTCACTTCAGATGGGATTTGTTTAACTAGACACAATATTTAGTATGTTTGATGTAATTTAGAATTGGATAACGGTTTGAATGGGAGTGTAAGTGCAGGGAAACCTTCATCACAAATGTTGCATTCACTTTGGAATCCACTGACTTTTGCTAAACTACACATCTGTGTGCACACAGGTGTACGTGCGCACCTGAAGGTGCGGGCGCAAGAGCGTTTTGGTGACAATGACATGCCATTGTGTGAATAGATTAAAATGAAACTTATAGCTCTCTAACGTTTCTATACATGCATACAGACCCACCCCGTTATCTCCTTCTGCGCCTCTCCGCTCCGCCGTTAATCCTCACATTCTCCACCCTTTGTGCCTGGGCACGCGCTGGACTGCTGACCGGGGTCCGAACATACCGGAGCGCCTTTGTTTCAGAGCACCAGCAGCACTATGGGATCTGCTGAGCTGGCCGCTGGAGCGGGACAACAGCATCCAGTGGCCACGCAGCCAGCCCGGGAGCGTGCCTCGCTGCTGGCTCTGCCGAATGGGCCCAACGGACGGTGTGCGCAGTACGAGTCACCACCGTGGACGCGCACCAGCAGGCGCGCTCCCCGACAGTCGGTATAAAACTGAAGCGCCAGGTTCTCTCAAAGCTCTACGCGAGGCAGGCGGTAGGCGCGTATCACCCCCAAGCTCTTCCTATAAAGTGCCACTCTAGGTAAGGCTGCATCTCTGCTTTGAACACAGCTCAGGGTCAGACAGGCAGGTGCACTCAAGCTTCTTCACACAGACACAGAAAACCAAAAGCACTTTCTGAAACACCTGTAATTGCTATCAGAGTTGCATTTCACCTTTTTAAAAAGTTAATTTGGACTGTTTTGGGGTGAGACCTCCTCCAGATGTTTTAGTGTAAATGGAGCACCATCATTGTTGAATCATTGATTCTCTAAGCGAGACTCTGAAGAACACTTCGCCTCCCCTACTGTTTCCCCCATACCTTCTTTCCCTTTACTTTACCTCCTTCTCTCTGCCCTCATTTACTCCACTCAGGAGTAAAGATGTACAGAACTACAAGGTCCCCAATGATGCAGCCGCTGGTCAGCTCAGGAATGGGCATGGCTCCTTTCTTTAAGGTAAACACACTCATTTGTGCACAAAATATGTGATTCAAAACTAGGTGAGGTGGATTTATATGATATTTGCATCTCTGCTTGATACTCAAAGGTAAAGGAGGATAAATTATATATAGATAACCTATATTTCTTCACCCCGTCTGCCCAGGTGACTGTGTTTGAGCAGGAGCATTTCCAGGGCAAGTGCCTGGAGTTCACCTCCGAGTGCTGCAACATCCAGGAGTGTGGACTGGACAACATCCGCTCCATCAGGGTGGAGAGCGGAGCGTAAGTCTCACAAATGTTTCCTCTGGTTAGAAAAAACAAGACAAAAATGTCACCCATTAAATATGAAAGGTGAAATATGCCGTATTTTGTCAAGCAAGAATTTAGATTACAGAAACCATCTTCCTCAGATGGACACACTGTGAAGTGATGCTAACAGTTGCCCCTTTCTCTCTGTATAGCTGGGTTGGTTTTGAGCACCATGACTTCCAGGGCCAGCAGTTCATCCTGGAGAGAGGAGAGTACCCCCACTGGGACGCTTACAGTGGTTCCCTCTCCTACCACGTGGAGCGCTTCATGTCTCTGCGCCCCATCTACTGCGCCGTGAGTTACACCCTGTCTCTTCGAGTGTTCAGGTGACAATCAGGAATCATCTCAGGAAAGGCATCCAAAATCTAACCATTTCTCCCCACCCCGCAGTCCCACCAGAGCAGTCGCATGATCATCTTTGAGAGGGAGAACTTCATGGGCCGCAATGTGGAGCTCTGCGACGACTACCCCTCTCTGCAGGCCATGGGCTGGATGATGCCTGAAGTTGGCTCCATGCACGTGCAGTGCGGCGCGTAAGTTACTGCTAATCTGATTGTATGAACGGCACAGATAAAATGCATTTTATCAGGGCACACGTCTGCACATGCTCATCCATTCCCCAGGTGGTTCACGCTTAATTCATTGAATCTACACACACACTAGACAAATACACTAGCATGCATTATATGTAACATACATACCAAGCTAAATCCTCATACTTGTCACGCAGCTCCTAAAATAGTCCCACTAACCCCTAACCCTTCTCTGCCCATCCCACAGCTTTGTGTGCTACCAGCACCCTGGCTACAGGGGCCAGCAGTACATCATGGAGTGTGAGCGACACAGCGGAGACTACCAGCACTGGAGGAACTGGGGCTCCCACTGTCAGACGCCCCAGATCCAGTCCATCAGGCGCATCCAGCACTGAGAGGACAGGCTGAGACTGAGACAGCAGCTCCCCTCAAGCCCCCTCCCTTTACCCATAACCCTCTCCTCCCTTTCTTTCTGTCTCTCTTCAGTCCTTTCCTTCCTCTTGACTTGAGCCGCAGCAGCCACCCCATCATTTACAGCTGCTGCCAGAGTGTGATAAGAGACAATATCGCACTGTTAAAAGCACAGGGAAACACACGACCCGCGCACACATGCACACACATGCTGACTGACATAAGTGACGCTCACAGTGTCTTTTTATTTGGTTTAAATATCCCTACACACTCACGCACGCACACACCTGCGCTGTACGGTCACCTGAGCCGGGCGAGGAGTAGAGCAAGTTCCTCAGCGAGTAGGAACCAAACTGAGGAGGGGATGGAGCTCCAACATGACCAGGAAACCCTCCCCAGCTGCACCCACCCTCCTCGGTGCAGCTCAGGTGTGTTCTGTTGCTGTGTGTAGGAGGTTGATCCACAGGTTGATAACTAATAAACTAATTTTCAATTGATGGGCTCTTGCTTTACTATGTGTGTGTGATTTAATGGTGACTCCATGAATCAAGTCTCTTGGCAGTATGAAACACACCACCTGCAGTCTTTAAAGGTAAAGCTTCACAGAGAACAGTGCTTGTGTTTTCAGTTTATGTCAGTTGTAATAGGTTTTAATTATGAACATTTTCACAATGGGAAAACATATCAAAATGTCCATAGAGACTTCTCAAACATATGCATGTTGCAGGAGAGGTTTGATACTTTGTCCCATAATGAAACTATTAGATCACATTGAACTGACGTGAAGTCAAGCTGACCACTGATCTCTGTGGAGGATGAAACTTTGTACTTAAGACCATGTTGGTTCAAGCCAAAATGATTATCTGTAGTATTCCAAGGCAGACCACCTACTGTCTGCAAAGGAAGGTGAGGACTGGTGGAAATTAAGAGGACAGGACAGGTTATTGTGTGCTGTCCAAATGTTTGGACAAATTGTGTTTTGATGCTTTGGCAATATTGCTCCATGGCAAAAAATCCCTTTGAATTGAATTGGATATTCATCTCTAAGGTACTCAGTATTTCCACTAACAACTGTTTAGTACGGTGGCCGAGAGCTGAAGGCAGTGCAACTTAAGTAAAACAAAATGCAAACAGATGATGAAAATAGCTTCACCGCTTTAGAAAAAAATGCTGCAAATAAATAAAACACAAGCAAATTAAGCAAGCTTTGTCTTTTTGACGGTATGCAGCATTAGGAAAGAAATACAACGCAGCAGAAACTTTATGGAGACACTGTCAGTGATGTTCAAAAATTAGACACTTGAAGCACTGATTCCAGAATTATTGGAGGTGTTGTCTTATACATGTTGTGCATTGGTGTTTTAATAATATTAAGTTACAACTGATCAATAATATTGGCCATGTAATAATAATATCGACCTGTGTGGGTCAGGCTTTAGTCAGTAAAGTATTGTACATTTGTGTCTTTTGTTTCAATCCCAAACATGAGGTGAGGGAGAAAATGAAATCTACAGCCCGATGACGCGAGTAGAGTCCCAGAACAGAGCTGCTGCCACACAGGAAGTAGCAAGGAGCTTTTATTGTAGAAATCAAGAGTCCGAGACTCAAAAGTGCAACGACAAACATTGTCAAATTTGACAGTAAAACAAGGAAGACAAAAAATGTCCTGGAAGATGTACAAACTGTGGCAGAACAAAGGCTGACATTATCAATCATATTTACAACTAATACAGCCTTAGTCACAGTTACAACTAATAAAAGACCCCCGATTCCTTTGACAGTACATACACTTGATGTATTTTTCTGTGGATCTCTTTCTAAACCGTTTGGTTTGTGTTGTTTCAACAGTTAAAACAAACGGAACTGCTGAACATATCTGCTTAACAATCACAAATTACTGAACTTAGCAGTAACAGCCTCAGAACATAAAATCAACGGCTAAATATCGACACAGTACAAAAAAATGGAACAATCCCAGTCTCCTTTGACAGATGTCTATATACTCAACTCAAGACCTGAGGCTGAAGAGCTGCAGACAACCTACACAGACCTGTTGGTTAAAGTGTCTTGACGCGTTATGGTGCATCTTTCTTTTCTGTCTGTCAGGCCAAACAAATAGCTAACGTGTTGCCCACACCTGTCCGTTTCCCAAACATTGGTGGAACAGGAAAACAAAAATCCCTCAGCTGATTGTCATGATGATGTGTTTTTGCAGCAACACAGAAGACGTTCATGATGAAACCACATGCCCTGTAACTGGCAGCTAAATGAAACAAATCCAAGAATGTTTCCTGGGAAATAACACAAACTGAAGGAGACGGGTAGAAAACAAAATGACACCTCTGTCTGTTGGCACTGGACAGATGCTAATGTAATAGCATCTTAGTCTGATATTTTCAGTTAACAAGCCCCCCTTTACTCATAGTAGAAGACCATCGGTTATCCGACAACATCAACATCCTCGTCTTTTTCCTCTTCCTCGCCCCCTGAAGACACTGCCCAGCTGATGATCACCGGATCAGGGACGGGACTAGCAGCTCCAGCAACATCAATGTCGTCCTCTGTGTCCTCTTCCAAGCTTCCTCTCGACCCCAGGCTGACCTCTTTAGCTGAATGTGAAGGAGGTGAAATAGAAGAGCTCATTTCAACCAAATGAGACAGAGTTGTTCGGCTATGGCGGCGGCCATCTTCCACTCCTCCATCCACTTTGATTGTATGACCACCGCTGCTCTGCATCTCTTCGTCCATCAAACTTTCCCCAGTTCCCGTGAGTTTGATTTCACTCCACACTGGTTTTTCTGTTAGTTCTTCTCTTTTAAAACAGTCTCCTACACTGGTCACCAAAACAGTCTCCACATCGATCGCGTCCTCTGTCTCTATGGTTGCCCAGTTGGAGACAAAGACTGCAGATTCAGAGCTTGGTATGCATGTTTCAGAGGTTGGCTGTGCCATTTGCTCAAGGCAAACCCTCTTGGCCACAGCGGCATCATCGCTTGTCTGCTGCTCTGACTCTGCTCCCCTCTTCTTTCCCCTCCTTGTGGGTCCCTCTGTGTCTTCCTGTGGCTGGACAGTCAATTCTTCTTCATGTTTCTCTTGATGTTTCCCTAGTTGTCCATCCACAGGCTGCGGCTGAATTGTTGGTGTTGCACTCTCACCATTAGATAAACTGACAAGTTGTCCATTCTTCCTGGGCCTGCCTGGCCTGCCACTTGCTACGGGTGGCTGTTTGTGTACAAGTGGCTCGACAAGAAAGGGCACCGTGTTCTGTAAAACAATTTTAGTTTATTAGATTATACAGCCAAAACGGAGCTTTGAGCCAACATTCAATTCAATTCAGTTTTATTTATTTACAGCCATATCACAACAAAGTTATCTCATAGCACTTGTTCAACATTCAAACATGCTTACAATGACAATGCTAACACGCTGATATTTAGCAGGTACAATGTTCACCATCTTAACATGGTGCCTCTTTCTTTAAAGAACAGATGTCTGGAAGACACATTCACATAAGATCTCGGGTTTGGAAAAAAGGGTCAATGCTCACCGTGATATGTGCTTTCCTAAACCTGCTCCTGGTTGGGTACGTGTTTGTGCTCTGTGAGACCGTCTCATTCTTGTCAGACAAGCTGCCGTGTGGATATTTCACTGACGATGAACTGGTGTATGTTTTTGCAGGAATCTGAAAAATATATATGCACAGACAAACCGTTTGAGATGTTTTCATTGACATTCTGTGGCTGTCACAATACAGTCTTAAAAAACAGCATGTTTTGCTGGACTGAAGGTGACAGCAGACATCATCAGAAGCATTAGTGGGCACCTTGAATTCCAGACTCTGACAGTTGAGTCCCGGCAGTGAAACTCTGAACGGCAGCGGGCCACTCCTCTCCAGTTGCACCATGGGTATCTTCTGTAGCTGCTTGTCTCCTCGGTCATGAACGATGTTGATCTTTTCATCACTCGCTGGCACGTGACACTGATTTTTTCTTCTGCGCCGTTGTTTGGCCGATGCTCTGACTTCCCCCGGTGTTCCCGCTATGTGTTTGGGGGGAACGGCACTGCAAGCAGAAGCCTTGTGCTTGTGCGGCTGTGAACGTCTCGGCTGTGTTTCAGCTTCACCATTGTGTTGCAGTTCAGTTATGTCAGAGCATCTGACTGGATGTGGTGTGCATGTGTTCTGTAGACGAGGGCTTGTGGTCTGGGTCTTGGTTTTTCTGTGTTTTCTCAGGGCAGTGTATGGCTGGCTAGCCTCTGTGCAGCTCTGACTACCAATCTCCACCTCTTCCCCAGCAGAGCAGCTGTCAACGTGCTGCTCAAAGTACTGTAGGAAGTGCTCCAGCACCTCATTGAGCTCTCCCTGTCCCTGCTGCACCTCACTGTTTCCAGAGCTGGATCCATGGAAACCTCGACCTGCTTCCAGAGTCCCAATGGTACTGCCTTGTTGTTTGTTTAGGGCCAAAGTACTGCCAGAGGAGACATAGTCACAACTGCTGCTACTGGTTGGAGGCTGAGAATATAGAGCACCGTCGTTGTTTGGTAAAAAGTTGAGGCCCATCATAACTTCCTCCACTAGACAATCCAAATGTTTGGACTGTTCCTCTGGAGGTGCAGAGGCCAGAGGAGGGAGGGAGGTAGTGTGGAGGAAGGACGATGCTGAAGACACGTAGGAGGCTCCAGGGGGCAATACTCTGTGTGACGGAGTAGGCTGGAAGGACGGGCTGCAGGTGGATAAGGTATGAACATTATAGAATGGCATGGGAGGGGAAGAAAAGCAAACTGATGTCACTGGTTTGGCCCTCGCCCTCTGAGGCCTGCCAACAGGGAGACCGTCCTGTAACCGTGGAGAAAAGTGTTTCAGTGACAATACAATACAAAGTGCAGATGTGCAAAGAATGAAAAATGTGTAATAGCATGTTCTTAGTTTTCTACAATGAATATACACTAACTTCATAATCTGAGTTCATTCACAAATCACTGAGCACAGCTGTTATCGTCTTTGAGCTAAATGGTTGCGTGTTATCTACTCATCCCTCACCTCACCACTGAACTCCCACAGTCTTCTTCGCCTCTGACAGCTGCTGGCTGGCTTCAGAAGCTCTCTGGTCTTGAGGTGCAACTTCCTCCCTACAGCTCCTCCGCCCTGACCCGTCCTGGAAGGTGCCATCCTCCACCTCTGCAGGAACAACTTCTGCAGCTTACTTAGCCCCACCTCCTGCACGTCCACCGTCTGCATTAACCCTCCTCTTCTTGCTCGTGGTGTTCTGGCTCTCCTCTCCCCGGTCCTGGCTCTCCTGGCACCTCCCACTCCCTGCCTCTTCCTTGGTCGCCCCCTGCGGGAGCCCTCCTTCTTGTCCGGGTTCAGGAAGTGGTTGATGTATCCTGGGATGTTGCCTTGAAACTGCTCTAACTGCTTGTCATCCCATTCTTCAGCCGCTGCGACATGTGTGGTTGCTTCTTGAGGGCCAGACCACCAGCTCTGAGGGTCAGCAGCACAACGGGCCGCTTGGCTGGGTAAAGGATGAAGGGACGGGCAGGCGGCAGGCGGAGGTGGTGCCACAACAGCACCAGATGTGTGTCCAGCTGCAGTGGGTTCTTGCAACGGGGGAGCAGAGGAAAGTTGGGGTGTTTGGTTTTCATCTGGTGGGTAGATGAGGGATATGGGGACGAAGGGAATATCAAGGGGAAGAAGATGGGGGTCAGTCTGTCCTAAACTTTGCAAAGCAGCCATATCAACGGTCTCAAAGGAGGCTGCTGGGTGAAAAGTGGGAGCTGTGTTTACCTGCAGCTCCTCTGTCTGAGTCCATGTGTCTTTTCCACCCTCTGACAGTGTCTCCTTCCACAGAAAGGTGCTTCCATCCCTCACTTCTCTCCTCCACCAGCCCCCTCTCCCCTCATTCTCCGCAAGCATCACTGGCTCCGTCTGCACTCCCACCTCTGCATGCTGGCCTTCTACTTCCTCATTTCTGCTTTTACAACCTCTCTTTGTGACCTCCACCAGCCCGTGGATGCCCAGCTTGGCTGCAGTAGAAATAGCCTCTTGCTTCTCCTTCGCCCCCTCCCCTGCCATCTCTCCAGAGTACAGCAGTCTGACCATGTTGAGCATGGTGCAGTCGCGGACAGCCTGAAATTCCAAGAGACGGCTCTGTCCTGCAGGGAGCGGCGGCATGGAGGACAGAGTAGAGGAGATGCGGGGGCTGATAGCTGAGAGAATGCAACTGTGTGCTGGCACTGATACACCTGGAGGAGAGGAAAGATGTCACTAATAATAACAGCATCCATAACTACATGAAACCAGAATATGAGATGTTAGGGTGTGAAAATGTGTGGAGTTTGCAGGTTGTCCATAGGCACACCTCCTACACAGAGTACTAATTAAGTGTATTTATACCTTCTGTCTGGAGCACAGTGTCACAGAACTGGCTGCACTGTTGCTGTCTCTGCAGCTCAGTGAGGAGGAGGGCTTCAAACCCAGGTTTCTGGAAGCACCACATCTCACCCATCTACTTCAGAGGAGGAACAAAGAGGAGGGGAGCGAGGGGGGGGAGCGATAAAGGTGACGACAATTGGCATTTGGTGCAAATACGTCTCTCAACACGACTCCTGAATTCTAACTGGACAGAATTATTGTGGAAAAATGTCATACTTTTATGAGCGTTATTGAAAGTGTGACAAGAAACGATTTTTTTTTTTTCAGCCAGGAACAGTAAAAAACAGTTGACCATAAAGGTATTTGATCAAAGAGTCATCAGGCTGATGGAAAGGTTCCAACAAACCAACAGCTTAAATAAGAGCACATCCTTTGGAACGTTCATCTAAAGAGGTGCCCATGTGAGAAGCTGTTAAACCAACAGTAATCAATACAAACATCATCAGTACATCTTTATACAACATGCAAAAGGCAGATTATGTTAATACTGTAGCTATATTTCGATAGTCATAGTTTGTGGCTTGAATTGTTGTTTGACAGAGAACACTTTAATTGACAGTATTACATTTAGAACATTCAATCCGACGTGAAGTATACTTATTAACATATTAAGAGATTGAAATGTCATTTTATTTCCAAATGCCACTGTTAAGAGCCCTTAGCTCACTCCAGATTATATTAAATCCTTCTTTCTTCCATGGCAGTAGATTTAAAAGTTCTCTATATTAGCTTTAATCACAAATCCATGCATTAGTCCAGTACCAGAACGGAGTGACACCTTACAAATGACTCACATTATTGCGCTGTTGAGGTTTCCCTCACTGTGGTTCTTATAACAACCGAGTATATGCGATTTTAACCGGATCAGATCTGCAACAAAAACGGTGTCGACGTGGGACAAAACGGAGTTAAACTAAAGAGCTGCTGCGACCAACGCGCACCTACAGATTAGCATCACTGCTGACCACTAGCTGCCAGCTAGCAGGCGCACAAGACGACGAGCCCGCCCAGAGTCAGGAGTGTAAACTAGTCATAACAGGCCACCTGTTAGTTAACATGTCATGAACATCACTTTAGTGGCTCGAACAACGCGTCTGAGTACAACCTGAGCAGTTTGAACTACTTTCTCCCGGCGGGCTGCGTCGTTCCACACCGACGCGGGCAGGTGACAAGACACCGGCTTCACTCACCGTTTGCGAGTCTCAAAAAGCGCCTATAAGTCCGTCCACACGTCAAATGGAATTAAATTGGTTCCCTTTTAAAAATTCAGATGTTTTAAAGTAAGGTTAAGAGACAGCGCAGTGTATTTTTCCGGTCCGTTTTTAGTGCGGTCCACGGATTAGCGTGATCATTAGCGGTAACGGTCCGCTGTAGTTTGTAGCTTCGGCACTAGGGGGCAGTAGTGTCCCCACGCAGCCGCCACACAGGACAGCAACGGACATTCAAAGAGTACAGACATATGTTGAACACGAGACAATTCACGTCTGCTACTTCCCCTTTCGCTCCAGATCATTCTCCAAGTGTGCAACTTTGGCGGCCAGTGACTATATTTACATATACTATCATCATTTTGTTGCCAGTCTATTTTTTATGACCTAGCTAAAATTGACTTAAATTATCAAAGGTAAAAGTACCCCATTCTGCTTCAAAATTGTCCCTGTCAATGTTTTACTATTATGTTTTTGAGTGGTGCATTCAAGTGTACCATACTTTATACTGTTGGCTAACATCATATTCTCTAAAGTCACCATATGTTTAGTGTTGTTGTCCTGTGAGCTTTTAGCTTTTAGACTATGTGACTTTTATAAATGAAAAATGTAATTAAAAAGCAATGAAACATACCCTTGCTTAGTTCAGTATACTCAGGGGTTTTGCTGCTACGGCCGTACTTGGTCTGGTATGACCAGTCACTTACGGTGGCTATTAGCTAATGTTAGCAAAGTTTAAGTATATATTTCTGTGTAACTGAGACTACTTAGCTGGTTACATGACTTCAATACTTGTGGTACTGTTACACTACATTTTAATCAGTGAAACACTATAAATGGCACATTACTGTGACTGAAGACACGACATACTGAGAAACAATAAAGTCATAATACCATGTTAATTGTTGTCACCCAACTCTGCCACAGTCTGGTTAACATCTTAGTTGTGGTAAACAATTTTAATGGCCGACCATGGATACCCTGCCCCTGAGTGATATGAATAAACACATTAACACGGTGTTAATTTTTATCTACCTATATGTTGTGTCTGGTCGAGCTACCAGTCTGCCTGTCAACTCCTGCCGCCCTGTTTGAGCACAAGTATCACAAGAGAAAAAACAAAGTCAAAGTGTGGTGTTCATGGAAAGGTAAAGGATGTACTCACATGAACATATACGTACACTGAAAGGGTTATTGGTCACTTTAGTTGTGTCCACACAGGCTGCAACGAAATCCTTTCCTGAAGCCATTTCAATGGAAGTGATGGAGGACAAAATCCACAGCCCTTGCTCTGCGCAAAATGACTTCTAATGCTCAGCTGAAGCAATACGAGGTTTGAGTTAACGCTGTAACATTTTGCGACTTAATTTGTCTAATTCAGACTGCTGAAACATCATATACCTCATGTTTGCTAAGGCGTTAACATACACTGTCACAGACAGAAATACAGGCCAAACATATGATATCACTGGTGTTTTACTGTACATACGAGGAAGACACATTGTTCTAATTAAAACATTATTGCTAAAACTGATACTGAGCGTTTTTCTATTTTACAACTTTAAGAGCCATTTAAGTGGCTGCGATGTAAATCCAAAAACCTGTCCTGAAAAATTACAAGAGACAAACTGAATAAACTGCAGCGCTTTTGTTATGTCATCATGGCCCAGTCTCACATGTAAAAGACTGGAGCACACTGAAGTTTGTTGTCCTTGATCTGTGACGCATCTGATTCAGATGCACATTGTTGAAAGATGTGCAAAGAGTTCCTTTTCACCCAGTCTTACATGTTATTTTCCATCTGTAACATAACTAGCCATGGGGTCTGGTGAAAAGGACAGGCAGGGACATATACAACAGCCCAAATACACCATAAATAACATTACTCATTAGTATCAGTCTGTGCCCTTTTAATAGCACTGAGGCCTGGAGTAATCCATGGGGAGTCCTTGTTGCTCATTTCCACAGAGAAAAGTTAGTCCAGTTTTTGTAATCAAACCCTTCACATCGTCTCATTGTCTCTGTGCAGTTCAGTGAAGACTTCCTCGAAGGACGAAGGGGGGACCGGACTGAAAGCCTTGGTAGGTGTTGGAGAGTCCTGTTGGGCTGGAACAGGCCGGGGCCAACGCTCGTTGAACTTGACGAAGAAGAGAGGGTCTTTGAAGGGTCCCCCGAAGATGATGGCCTGCATCAGGTAGACGAGGGCCACGACCATGAAGCTGATGAGGAAGAAGGGGATGAAGGGCCTCAGGTGGTGCCAGGCCACCCAGAACCCGTAGCCCAGGCCGCTGAGCCCACTCTGCTTTCCGGTGTGGGAGGTGTGGCGAGTGGAGTCCGGGACCGGACTGCGATTGGGGGACTCGTCATCTGATTTTGAAGAGGACGGACTAGGGACGCCGAGTGAACCCATGAGTTACAAGGCAAGAATGAGCTCCTTTGCTCTGATACTGATCTTGGGCTCACTTTGCTCCACAAATCAGCTGCAGGGATCATAAGGAAGGAAGGCCACACATAATCTCCCAGTGGTGTGATTTCCCTACCTTATCATGCATGGTGGTGTCCCTAATGTGGGCGATGAATCCGGTGCATTCCTCTCTGAACACGTGTTATATCCCTTCGGTCTTATCCTCCCTGCAGTTTTCCCCCAGATCGCGTGTGCTGGAGCTAAATGCTGCTGCTTCTACTTGAGCTCCAGAAAGCTATAGAGAAGAACAGCGGGGGAGCCCTAAATAGATATGACACCAAATGACGGCTCACAGGGAGGGAGGGAGAATCTGCTGCGTTTGGTGGTCTCAAGTTTAAGGAAGGGTGTGTGTGTGTGTGTGTGTGTGTGTGTGTGTGTACCAGCTGCACGGGTTGCAAACATCACACACCCTCAATGACTAACACAGACATGCACACACACTTGTCACTCACATATATGCTTG
Organism: Gadopsis marmoratus; assembly: GCA_036023855.1. Classification (NCBI taxonomy): domain Eukaryota; kingdom Metazoa; phylum Chordata; class Actinopteri; order Centrarchiformes; family Percichthyidae; genus Gadopsis; species Gadopsis marmoratus. Next base: position 33,801 of record JAVQJF010062230.1, on the reverse strand, counting down.
TAGCAGCTAGAGGACAAGACCATTTATAATACAGCTCTAATGTCAAATAGTACATATATTGTGGCAGGTGAAGCCATAGGATCTTTATTACCCTGCATAAATGTTATATTTCACGTGTTACCAGGGCTGTAGCTAAGGTTTTAGATATACTGAGGTCAGGAATCTCCAAAATCCCCCCCATGTAGCCCCACCTCTACACTGGATATTTCATATCATGAGGGTCTAAATGCTGTTTCAAACCCATCTCCACACTGCAAGAGAGAGAAACATTACAGGGCTGAGTATCAAACCTTTAAGCATAGGTCCTCTTTTGTTTTATGATCCCTCCACTGCAGCTCAGCAAGGAAACACCATCTGGGGAAACAAAAAGGGGGAATTTTGTACTAAAAAGACTGTAACTATCCTTTATACATTGTGAGAACCTACCATAACCTGTCGATTGCGCTGAGTATTGAAAATTGTCGAGTAACCAAAGTTGCTTGTTTGGATTCTTGGGTTTGTTTACCATTTCTTTTCTTGGCCTCTTTCTTAGGCAAAAGCCACATTTACTCACAATTGTTTGACATTTCGTAGGCTAAACAATGAATCGATAAATTAAGGAAATAATCAGCAGATTAATTGATGATGACAAAAATCATTAGTTACAAATTTAGGTTTGTCAAGTATATGTTCTGGATCAGCCTCTAAAACATCTGCCATGTGAATGGTTCTCAATTACATATAAACTGACCCTGTGGTACCTAAAAACCCCAGGACATCAGGGTCCACGTTATTAGCTATGACATCCTAAACACTCGTATAAGAACTCAATCCAAGTGTCTTCATCTTTATCAACATGAAGGATCATCTAAAGGTACTCAGCAAAGTTGTGTGACTTTGCACTGGTCACGAGCCGACACATACACATCATAACCTGACTAATATCAAACTTTCACACTCTGACATGCACCTAAAGCCCTCGTGATCCAGCAGCTGCTTCTCACTCTGTGTGGGATGCATTTCAGATGTGTTGCATACTGGAATCGCCGAAACGCTTTCACGTCCTTGTACAACCCTCGTGTGTTCCCCCGACATGTCTGGCTGGAGGCTGACAAACCACACACACACACACACACACACACACACACACACACACATACATGCACGACAGCTATTCCCCGTCAGCGTGTGTAACCAGAGACTACAGCCGAGCTGAGAATGTCAACACTGTCTTTAACTGTGCTGCGGTGCACGTCGTGTTTGTGAGTCAGTCAGCCTTATGCAGGCATGAACACCTGAGCACAGTTGGAGGTCTTAATTTGGGAGATTAGTGTGTTTGCAGTGATTTAAAAAAAGGTCTGGTGACACAAATGATTTCACAGATAACGAGGCCTGTAGCACCCAAAAATAGAATTACCGCCCGTGGATGTATGCCTCCGCCAACCAATCAAGTTGCAGTTTACATCAGTGTCTGTCTAGACTCACATAATATATGTAATGAATACTTGGAAGGATTTGAAATTCAAACTGAGGCAGGAAGCGAAAGGCAGAATAGATGAGTTGGAGGAACTGTGCTAGTTATTGCTTACTCATTGTGTCCCAGTCAACATTTGTGAAATCTGTAATCGCCCAATTTTTAAACTATGGCTAAAACCCTATTTTGAGGTCACACCGACCTTCGAGTCAAAATTGTCACCTATCCAACCAAATGTGAAATATGGTCACAATCTCTGCTGCTGCTCCTGAATCACGGTGTTGATTAATGGCCAAAGAGATAAATGTTTTTACAGGACATTTCTCTACACGACTGCCTATATGATCAAAAAATGGATGTCACAAATTTTTTTTTTGCAGCTTAACCCCAGAAAAAATTGTTGTCATTGGCCCCCAGAACACAGCAAAACAAATCCTGCCATCTGCTGGTTCTGTTTTGGAACACATCTTGAATGTGTTACTGTGAAACCAAAATCTTGGCATTTGGTTTCACAGTAACTTGAGCTCTAACTAAACGTGTGCAGTCTTGTTTTTTATCATCTTGAGAAGTATTGCCAATATACGATCCCAAATACGGCGCCAGATTGTATAGAACTCCGCTGCCAGGCTGTTAACGAGATCCAAGAGAAGTGGCCATATCACACCTGTTTTAGCCTCCCTGCATTGGCTCACAGTAGGTTTTACAATAGATTTTAAGATGTTACTTTTGACTTTCAAGGCTCTCCATGGCTTCACTCCATCCTACAAATCTGACCTAGTTGCATACAAGACAGTACATAGCCCGAGATTCTCGGGCAGAGGTCTTTTATCTGTTCCGGAAGCACAGCTGAAAACTAGAGGTGACAACAGGATTTGCAGTCAGAGCCCCAAAACTCCCCAGAACATGCTGCCTGAGGAAATCAAGTTGGCAGAATCTGTGACCTCTTTGAAATCCTCTCTGGAAACACACTTTTACCTATCTGATTTTTACTGACTGCCGTTTGGCTGGTTATATATGCTTCTTTTTGTTTTATTAATCTATAAGAAAGGTTTATGATCTGAAATTTATTGATGTGAAATTGTCACCTTGTGTGAAGCACTTTGTAACGTGGTATTTAGAAAAGTGCTCGATAAAGAGTCACAGTGAAGATGACCTTCCCGGGTAAAAAAAAAAAAAAATCATCAGTTCATTAGTGTATCCCATTAAACCTGTGTGAAATTGACAGACAACTGGAGTTCACCGATGTTAGAGAACGAATATCTGATATGTCAAGTTTGTCTGCGTTTGCCATTTGCCTTAAGAGCAAGGGGATGAAATTACCCAGACAGACTCTTTAATTAGCCGCGTTTATCTACATGATACACCAGTCAGTTCTCACATCTGCAAACAGCCACATCAATCACACAGCACCAAATCTTGTCTAAGAAAAGATCTTTATTTATAAAAAAACAGTATTACCAGTTACATACTTTACTGAAAAAAATGCAACTTCTCAGAGCCAAGGCAGGTATGAATGGTACATCATAATTTTACATGGATAGGCAACATTACAAATATACTGTGTTTGTGTAGAGTAAAGAAAAAACAACAAGATGATTGGTCTCTTTTGCCTTAAAAACAACTGCCGTAGAACAGGGGCTAAAAAGGTGAACAAATTGCATAATGCTCTCACCCACCGCTCCCATACATACAAACCCCCAAAATAAAATACAAACCAGACAGTGACAAAATGTAAAAAACAAATTGATCATACTCAATGTGCTTTTTGTCTGCCTCCCGAATTAAATTAAACGTCAGTATATTTCCGCCAATCTGCTTGTTAAAACTCGAGTCTCCTCTGAGTAAAGAAACCTCCCATGTTTAATGAGACGGCACATCACAAATGCCAGTATTGCAAAAACACACACAAACACAAAAATAAAAAATAAAAAGAGAAACCAGCAAGTAGTGATTTAAAAACAAATATTCAGATTTAAAGAGGAAATAATTATTTCAAAAGAGACCCTCCAGAAGTGTTGGTTACTTTGTAAAGGAGGAACCATCTGTAGAGTAGGTTGGCTCTATAGTTCAACTCTGGCAGCAGAATCAGGATGTCAACATGTTTTAGTGGTTTAGTGTATGTTCCCAGCTTCACAGTTCAGGACCATGTTTCGATGTTTTGTAGTGGTCTGGTCGGCAAAATCCAGACAGAAACATTTTTTTGAGAGTGTTGAGAAGCACCTCAAGTAATCTCTCCCCCCCCACTAAGGGAGGGAAAAATATAAAATTTAAAAAAAAAGGGTGGAAATTAAGGTATCAAACACAAAAAGAGGCAATTGATACATAAAGACTAACAACAAAAAAAGGAGCACATGATAAAAACAGACGACATGAACAGATGGGTCTGGTCCGTGCACACACAAAAAAACACTCACTCCAAGGTCCATATTCATTTTCCAGACACAGGTTTACTGTATGACAAATATACACACCTGCCCTTTCTCGTCTACACCTGTGCTCATCCCAACCGAGAGAAAATAACTCCTTATATAAACAACATTCTCAAGCTACAGGGCGGCCGTCGGTCTCAACCTCCCAACGATCCCAATACAGGGACGATTTAAATTAATCAGCCAAAACTAATGCAGTCATCCCATTTTCTTTTTATATACAGTATACACCCTACATAGAAGTCTACGTACAAATTCATCATTAGGATGCGGGTGTTGGCAGCAACAAGTCAATGACAAAATTGACCAAGATGATGACAATAGAAAGAAAAAACTAAAACAAGCAGGATGACAACACCAGAATTAAATGATTGTCAACAAAAAGGTGATTGCCTTTACAGAAGATTTATAATAAAAAAACTGAATATAGTTATGTTGCTACAATTGAATGAATTCATATAAAGTAGGTGTATGTATCTGTACGTGTGCGCGTTGCATGAAACATTTCGCTGGCAACACAGCCACTTTCTTTGGATGCCTACCCTCATCTTCTAATCCCATCTGTGTGGTGATGGAGAGAGAAAGAGGAGAGGAGGAGGGGGGTTGGGGATAAGAGGGAGAGAGTCTGTGCATCTGGATCTTCTCTCCTCAGTAGCAGTGGTAGGGCAGGGACGGCCCAGTCTGGGTGATGCACACTATCAGTTTTTCTGCAGGAACAGAGCAAAAGACGTCAATTAGAACGGAGTCAAAATTTAAAAAATAAAATAAAATGTAGGTAATTTACACACTAAACATGGAGGCAACACAAAAGACTCGCTCTGTGGTATAATTATGGCACACTGCAGAGTAGTGCTGTACCAATAACCAGATATTCAATAATACTTCAATAAAAATATAACATTAAATTGAATAGTTTAACAGTTCAACAAATAGTTAAAATGTAAGCACATTAGTTTAGTTATAACATAGTCAAACTAGTTTTGATAGTTGATATTTTTGCAACTACCGTTACATGAAAACTGTGCCACACATGACATTTCATGAAATTATCCAGAAATCCATTGAATCCATTAAAATGTGTGTCAATATTAGTCAAAAAGGACCTTCCTGCCTCAGCAAGCGTATTCGGGATGAGAAAAGTTAAGTAAAGTACAAAGTGGAGGACAACCTACAAAAAAGAATGCACTGATAATAAATAGAGATAATCTTATTAACTTGAATTTATGCTATGTAAAACTAAAAGTAACAAAGTTGTGCTCAGGTCAGAATCAACCACATTGATTCTTGGCACAACAAAAGGGGATTAATGTAAAGAACGGTTCAACCATTCTTTAACATAGCAACATAATGTTTTAAAATTGGAGAGCAGCAGCAACACAGGGACAAAACAACCTAATTAAAAATCTAATTAATTTACTCAAAGGCTCAATAAGCTGCCAAATGTGTTAAATTTGTATATTCTGGCATACAGTATGTTGTTGTAATATCCTGCAGAGCCACAAGAGTACACTGAAACACAAGTTCTAGACCACTGGCAACAGGCAACAACAGAGGGCTGCAGCTGAGTACTTGGATCCTGGACAATGTGTCACAGCATGGCAAAATATCCAACACTACGCCACATTCGTAAAGTGAGTCCAAGTCCATTCTGGCTGTTGCCACTCCAAGATACACAAAACTATTTTCAGAGGACCCACATCACACTGAACCTCACGTCAAAACCCCCTTTTGCAAAAGTTACAAAGCTGTTTAAGGAAGTTTGGTAGAACATGTTATGGTACAGACTTTCTGTTACGTTACATTACTTTTATTCTTTGTGTTTTGTGTATTTATGGCATTTTTATAATATAATTAGTAGTGGTATACAAGCCAAAGTTCTGGTATTGTTACACCACCACTGCACAAATTTATTCTGAAGATTTAAATCTTAATTATCAGCCTTGGGTTCATCTCTACACTGACTGCATGGACCACAATGTACAAGGAGCACCTTGCAACATACGATACCAGCATGTACACATCACGTCAGTGCATCATATAGTTCAGGCTAGTGGACCTAAGCCAAGTGCTTCAGCACACCATCATAGACAGACCAGGTTTCACTGAGGGTTTGAAATTATAGAGACAAAGGAGCTCAGAGTCCATGCAGGACGAGAGGTCAGTTTGACATACCATGCTGTTACATGCAGAGGGGGAGGGGTTAGAGGGGGGGAGGGCTAACCATCGTAGGAGTCCAACAGGGGCAAGGAGCCCTTTCTGCCCCCATACACCCCTCGCTGAGAGACAACCAGAGAAAGAGAGAAGAAGGAGTGAATGTTAGAAAAGAAAAATGTCAGTAATTGTGAAGTTTTTAAAGGTTAAAGTCAGGAAATATTCCCTGTGGTACAGGAGATTATGGGTTAGTGTAGTTAAAGTGAGCAATCCAGCATGTGAATGTATGCGAGACCCATTTAAAAAGTACCGGCAAAGTGTCTGTGGTTTCATCCAGAGTGTGTCTCCTCTCCCTCTGGTCCAGTGTAGAGTAGGCCTCTGAGAAAAACAAACATAACAAGAATGAGGGGGAAAAATAAATAAATAAAAACACACTACATCTCATCTTGAAAAGACATTTTATGTCTCGATAAGAAACGGTGATGACGAATGTACTAACCAGGGCCGAGGTCATTTAGTGGAATCATGTCCCTCTTTTCCCCTAAGATGAAGCAAAACAGAGTCACAAACTCAACTTCACATTTTTAGTAACCTTTAGAAACAAGTTTATGAATTTATTCTAAATGTGAATGTTTTGAACAATAAATTAGGTCTTGCACGCTGACCTCTGTCTAGCAGTGGCGTGGAGCTGTCTTCATAGGTGCCGTTGGCTCGGGTGCTCGGGCCATTGGTGGTGCTTGTGGTGAGGTTGACCATGAAGTCAGTCTTCTTCCAGCCGTCTTTCTCAAGAGGCCGGCGCAGCTCTTTGTGGGCCCAGACGAGCTGCAGCACCTGGCCAGCCCCCCGCACCTCACGATCTGAGCGCTTCCTGTAAGACACACCAAGATACAATATGTACCGTTAGATATTCTGTTTGTTTGACTTCAGTCAAATCATGCTTGTTTCTGAGTGACTAGTGTCTACCCCTGACAGAAGTTGGTTAGACATAGGAAAAATAGACCGTACCTGGTAACATTTAGCTTTAATGTCCTAGAACACACACTGAAAACACTAGGTTTACTTCTACATTCTTAGCTCACTTTCTAAACCACACGCACCCGTCTTTGTTGATAAGCACCAGCCTCTCGATGCCCTGCGAGGCTCGAAGGGCCTTTGCTGCCTCCAGACTGTTGCCTAGCACCTCAGTCAGCGTGCTCAGTACAGACACCACCGTTTCCTCTGACAGAGCACGCCCAGACTGACTCTGGCCTCCAGGAAGACTGGCCACAAGGTGAGGCACTGTATGCAAACCTGAAGAAGAAACGATGGAGGTAAGAAAATCGCTAAAATACAAATGCCAACATCAAAAATCTGAGTCCATGTACATCGAATATTGTTTATAGAATAAATGTAATCATCGAGCATGAGATAAGCAAAAAATTATATAATTACAATCCAACATCCTTACCGAACAGTTCACGGTTACGGTTGTCGATAGCGAGGTTTCTCAAGGCTCCAGACATTGCTCGAACCACACGGTCATTGCCATGAGCCAACAGCTCTGTCATCATGGGAAGACCTTTCTCCAGACGCACAGTGGCCCTGATATACCGACCATACTAAACAACAAGCAGACAGAGCGAAAGTAATGTACATTATTTTACATTAACAGTTTTATTACAGCAACTTTTTCATAACACGGGCAGTATTCATCGACTTTATCACAACTCACTAACGTTACCAATAATCTCCCCCCAAACCACAGCAGAGTGTCACTGTGTTAAGAAATGGTACTAACAGTCCATCGGCCAGCACACAGGTTCTGGATCGCTCCGGCAGCAGCTTCCAGCACCGAGGGGTTCTTGGTCTCTTGGAGCAGTGATGTGTAAACACGGACCACCTCAGGTTGGAACAACAGCTCGTAACCTGGAGTCGACACAAAGACATTTAAATTTACACCAAGACTGAACGGAAGCATTGGTCTCCAAGTACACATTTTGTAGTCTCATTCAGAGACCTTTTTAACCATAAAACAAAAACACTCTAATTACTGTATGTCCACTAGTTTGAACTTAGATCGTATTTTGAGTGAAATGTGGGTACAAATTATTGAAATTAAATTTTTTAACATTTAAGCTGTTTCCCAGAAAGGAATCATGCAATTTCAGTAGCAGATAAAGCTTTATAGCAGCACAGAGAATGCTAAACGGGACATAAGGGGATTTGTACAGCATATAAGCATGCTACCATGAAGTCCGATTCATTATAAAGTTATTTGAAGGGAAAAGAGCCATGTATACCTTTGGCAGGTGTTGTCCTCTTTGGAATGTCAATCTGATCTCCACTCCCATCATCTGCATCCTTCTTTCCTGCAGTGAGAAATCGAATGGGAAAAAAAAAAAAAGATGAAGGAATGACTATGCGAAGTTGGTTGAGATGAGCATTCGTCATGTGAAAACAACCATGCAATCAGTGGAACAAGTACTGTGAACATGCAATGTCATCTGCGTGACACCAGGTGATAATACTTGTGAACTGGATGCGAATTCAACATTAGACATTCTTATTTTCTAGTGAAGTATTATTCTGCGTTAGTGGAATGAGCGACGACAGAGTGGTCAATAGTTTCAAACGTTCACGAGAACACCAAGAGGAGAATCTTACCTTTGGAAAACCACTCATCTAAACACAGCAGAGAAAAAGGGGGAAGTGAATGAGGGTGGGGAAGAAAGATGGGTAGAAGGTAAGAGGAAAGAGGGATAAGAGATTGAGAGAAGAGGGAAAGGAGGGAAACAGTGGTAGAGTGTGAAAAACAGCGACAGGTGCTTCCGCCACCAACAAGCTCAAACCAATCAGCAGCTACCCATCTTTCAACAGCCAATCTCATGGACACGGTGTAAAATGTAACAGCTGTCTGACACTGACCTTTGCCCTTTCGAGAGCCAAAGCAGCCACCTTTGTTAGCTGGAACCGGCCCCTGGTTGAGGGGTGTTGTCTCCGAGTAACGCTCACAGCCGGGGACTTCACGGTGAACATGGTAGGACAAATTCCTCAGCAGGCAGACACAGTTCTCCACCAACTGGAAGATGAGAAGAAAAAGGGACGACATGATCAAAAATGGAGAAGAAAAAAAGTGAAGAAAGGTGCTCTGGTTTAACCCGATTTTTGATGGAACCAAAGATAAAAGCTGTCATCTGACTTAAGTGAAGAGGTACCTTATTATCCACATCTTTGCGGTTGACCTGGGATTGGACGATGTACATGAGTGAATCCACCAATCCAGAGCATTCTCTCAGCTTTCGCCTTGCCTCACTGCGTTCTGAACTCACATTTCTGTTGGAGAGAGACGTTAAGCTCATAATTGCATGTTTTCTTCTCAAAATAAGTCCATCTTTCACCGCTTTCTGTCCATTGATCTGTTGCGTACCTAAGGCAGCCAGCAGTGTTGGTCAAGGCGGTTTCCCACTCCAGATGACGTGGTTTGCAGCTCTCCTCTCCGCCATTGCTCCCTCGCTCCCAGCCGGAGTGAGGAACAACCACCTCGTCAGCTAGAGCGTGCAGAGCGTGGTCAACAATCTCCATCTTTACCGAGTCGTGGGATGAGAGGTTCCACAAGGTGCCTGGGACGATGTAATAAACAAGGTTAGTATAAAAATAAACATTTTTTAAAAAAAGGACAGTTTTAAAATAATAATAATTACAACCAATGAATAAATCTACAGCTCTCAAGAAGTCAGATTTGATCTTTGTTGTGTCCCTCATGAGTCTCTTTACCAGACTGAACTATTAATTAATTATTTTTAATAGAAAAAAATTAGAAAAGGAAAGATGGGAGAATGCACTTAGTATTTTAGTAAATATGTACCATTTGTATAAGTAATATCTACTATAATTAAATCTACATGTCACAACTTTCCCAGAAGTCTGTAATATAGCAGAGGAACAGCAAATTTTCTGTGTCATATTTCAATGTTGTGCATATTCCCACACCATAAACACATGCGTTAGATGCCATTAGTAGTTTCTTTGATTCTTCTCTTTATCGTCTCATCCATACTGATTGAATGCGTGTTTTTTGGTTCCAATTCTCTACCTTTTTGTTCTGTGAATATTTGAAAAAATGTTGTTATTTCAAAGTTATGATCAAACCAATCCTATGGTGTATGTATGAAAGCTAAAGTAACACAGAAGAACAAAAGAGCTGCATCTTATAACAAAGTAATGATCTATACAAGCATCATATGATGTTGATACCTGTGATTGTGTCAGTGAGGTCCTGGTCGTGGGTTTTCCTCAGTAACCTGACCAGAGCGGGTACGCCATCGCAGTTCTTGATGGCGATCTTGTTGTCTTGGTCTCGCCCATATGAAATGTTCTTTAATGCTCCGCAGGCAGAGTGGTGCACCTCCTTGCTGGGGTGGTCCAGCAGTGAAACCAAGGATGGGATGCCCTTCAGGCGACGTACCTCTGACTTAACCTAGACACACATGCAACATGATCAAGCTCATGTCAAGGACTTGCCAAATAGCCACAATACGAAAACAAATATGTTAAATACCATTATTCTGCATTTGAACATGACCCTTGTTTCACCTTATCGTTTTTGAACGTGAGATGCTGGAGGAATGCAGCAGCGTTGGTCTTGACAGGGTCCAGACGGTAGTTCAACATGGCGATGACCTCCGGCAGCTCCGGCTGTCTCCAGGAAGGAGGAGGACCCTTTCTCAGTGTGCTGTCCAGTGAAGCCATGCTTCCCCTTTCCATCGTCATGGGAACGCCCCAGGCATAAGGGTCAACTCCTCCCATGTCACCGTCCAAAGTATCCTCACAACTCCTGCATGTCACAGAAGGAGATAAATATAAAGATAGGAGATAAATAACATTTGTAAATGCGTTTCACATTAGCTTAGCAGAGCATATTGGTCAGCTACATTGCATACACAGGTGGTCCGATTGAAAAAAACTGACTGTCACGTGACACCACAGCAATGCCTTTGTATTTTACCTGAGTCTTCGTCTGTCCACAATCCCGGGGCACGGCCCCAGGCGTGGCATTGTGCCGTAGCCTCCAGGGTGCATGGGTGGAGGCCCCATGCCATAGTCATCATATCCCACACTGCGCTGGTCATCCTCCATGCCATAGTGGCCGCGGCCATAGCGCATCTCCATTGCTGATCCCAGGGCCCTCATTCCCCGGCTCACCTGGGGCTGTGCTGCATACGGGTCAAGCTGCTGGCGGCTTGGGGCCCGGTAGCCAGAGTCCAGGGTCCTGTAGCCATCAGCTGGCCTGGGCAATGACAGATGTGAACAGTTGTTCAAGTGAGATCCTATCCTGAACGATCCCCTTTCAGACTGACACAGTCCTAATTGAAGTTAATCTGAATGATTCAACACAAGTTATCTGGCTTCACAATCCTGATTCTGAATAGGGGTAAAAGTAGGTCTGACCCTACTTAACTGTGAATGGGGAAACGTGTACAGTAACATGTTATTGAATTGTTTTATGGTGCTGATTTCTACCCCTCAACCATATATTCTGCTCTCAATCTCAGACACAATGATTAGAGCACACAGGTTGTTCCATTAATGTTTTCCATATAGTGAACATAAAAAGGAAATCAAAGTTAAACTACTTTGTCCACAATGTCTGTTGCATCTTTAGAGTAAATATTTCAGTGGCCACTTTTAAAGGAACTCAAACAACAACAACAACAGTTTAGCACATATACATTGTTTAGATTAAGTCTGGTGCTAATTTACATTGTGTATGAATTACAGGTGTAGCCCAGGTAACAGCTAAAACACTTGGTTTAGCATGTGTACTAGTTAACCTTGTAAAACTGTGTGTTTAACAAATGTGCAAATGTGACACATTATGCTGATGAAGCCAAACAGTTACTTATGCTTTTGTGTAACTCATTGTTGGGATTAATTGTCCTTAAACAGCAGCATATTTCAGAATCTATTAACAACAACAAACTGTGCCACTCGAGCACTCCACTATGCAGGGGTCTTGTACCTGTAGCGGTCGTCCATGTGCGAGCCCCTGCTCAGGCTAGCGTATGCCTGTGATGGTGGGCCTGCCCGGTAGTCATCATAACCCCCTACAGGTCCACAGTAGTTTCTGGGCACTGTTGCCGTTTGGTAGTCTCCTGCTCCAACCTGCCTGTAAGGACGGTCCAGTGTGGCGCTGTAGCCACCCATACCGGACACAGACAAGACCCCATCAATGGACATCGAGTCAGACGGCAGGACTGTGCGCGAGATTGGTTTCGTCATCTGAGGGAGAGTGAGATGGGAGTGATGTATTACAATATGATTATGGTAAAGTGGTGCAAGATCCTTGGATGTGTAGCTAAATGTACAGACGTTTTAGAATAAAAATAAAATTTTAAAATCAACTAGATATTTACACAACTTTGCAGGAATTTTAAAGAGTCTGAAGCGATAACAGTGCATGCGTCATATCACTTACTCCATTGTCTGGCCGTCGAGCGGTTCCCTCATCAGAAAAGACAGAGTGCACTTCCTGTGAGTCGTCCTCTGGTGTGTAGCTCTCGTCTAGAGCACCGTGTGCTGGGTCGACCATTCTGTACTGTAGCAGAGAAACAACACATTCATATTTGTAAAAATCACTGGCGCTTACTGCATAAATACAAGAAAAAACAATTACATGATAAACTACACACACAAACACGTACCTGTGTGCCGTTTATGTACGAGTCAGTCAATTTCAGTCGTTCTATGTCTGCATCCCCTAAACGCCCGTTCTGGGTTGAAAGAGACAACAGTGAAATATATACTGTTAAAAAGTTTAAATATCGCCCAATCTTTCTGAAACACAAAAGTGAGGTCAGAAGCATGCTTCCCAGTAGCCAGTGCCGTCTCCTTTCTTACACCCACCAGATGATATTACTGCTGCTGAAGCACATTCAGTGCTGACAAAACCGTCCCTGCGTGTTCATGGTCTGTGAATCACTGCCAGACCTGAGGTAGGACATTTTGGAGTGCAGCCTGTCATCCTCACACCCAACTTCCTTATTCTGTTATATAATGACTGTCACACTGTATGACTTGGACACCTTTTACCACTCCCTGAGTAAATATAACCCCATTAATTATCAGCAATAGCCTGAAGCAGAATCACATGGGGAAGCTACACAGTAGGAGAATTTAAAAATCTCTCTCTGCAACCACTAAGTTCACTTCCAGCATTTCTGCAATCGACTCCCACTTCATTTGCAGTAGAATGCCATACTGCACATTACCTAATGTCCACAAGGGTGCAGGGTTGTTATTAAAAGGTGATGGGAAGTGCAGATTGTGCTTTTACAACAAGAAGAGCACACTTCCGCTACAGCTGGTCATTCCTATAATACCACCTCATTTACAAACAACACTGTCATGGCTTTTGAGAAATGCTCAGACTGTGCAGCTGGCAAAGCACGAGTACCTTCATCATCATGAATATTTTTAGAAATAAAACATGTACTGTTGGCACAAGGACAAAAAACACGAATTCCTGCTTTCTTAGCCTTCGTCCTCCAGCTGCCCTACACCCACACTTCAAAAAGTCACTTCCAAGGATTCAAACAAAGAAAACATGAGATCTAATCTATGTCAAGATGACCTTAAGGAAGAGGAAGGAAAATATTTAGGAACACATTTTAAACTATTCAACTCGGTGCTGAAAAACATGCTTAAAATATCAACATCTGAATACAGCACTAGCCTTTAATGTTACCTGACAGCAAAATGCTCTTCTAAACCTAGAGGCACCTAGATGACATTTAACCCCTCCCCTCTCTGATAGTCAAGTCTTTTGGTAGAGACAACAAGAGGACAATAAGGCAACAGTTAGGATCTTGTCCAACCTGATCACTCAGCTGTAAACAGAACAGTAGACTCTTAAAACTCTATAAAGCTCATCTTCAACTGCAGAGTGGACAGATAAAATAACCAGGTGGAAATTTATTTTGTTCTCCCAGCAAATAAGAAAAACACATTACTGATCAAGGTATTTTAATCACATTGATGCAACGAATACCATATAAAAAGCTGTATTTTCTATACAGCAATCTGCTCAATTATCTGCAACATTTCCCACAATGGTCAAATGCAACAAAGAGATATTAAAGTGAAAGCTACCACGGTTTTAATAGAAAAACTATTATGATAATGGAATAATCATTTAAGGTGTTTAAGCAATAGTGCCAAAAATGTACTGCTTCTGATGGCTCAAATGTTCCTCTACAATACTAATTTGAATATTGTGGGTTTTGTACTGTTGGGTGAACAAAGTAAGTTATCAAAAAAGGGTGCTCTGAAGGGTATGTGAAAATATCTGATGGTCGACTCATTTACATAGCCAGATGGTGTACAACGTAGCAGAAACATTACAATATTTCATCAAGGAGCTTGCAATATCATGAATGTTCAATTTACAAAAGACAATTGCATGAAAAAGAACGCTCAGTATATAGGAGGAACAATTGAAGTATTGAATTGAAGTGCTTGAGAAATGATTTAAATGAAGAAAAAGAAAATTCTTCATGACGAACAGAAAACCACACTGGATGCAGGTCTATGCGACACATGCCCATTCAATACCACGACATGCTGAAACAGAGAGGAAAATAACTGAAATTCCACAGCAGGGGCGAACGAAAGGTATATGCGTGTGCGGGTGTCGGAGCATATCCGGTGAGTGACAGTGAAGGCAAGACAAGTGTGTGATGATCACCATCTCAGGCATGTTAAAAGTAGTGGGAGTACGTACAGGCATGACTGACCGATACACCTGCAGATGAGGCTTGAAAGATGTTACGAGATACAGAATCAATGAAGAAAGACATAATGATGATGCACAAACACATACACAAACACAAACTCGCAGAGCGCTGGTGGAGGGGAGGAGGGACCGAGGCAGGTAAGGGATGAATAATAGATGGGTGGATGTCAGAGGGAGAAAACTGAGGATTGGCTGGAGAAAATGATGAGCCATGGACTGGATGTTGAGAGAAAGATTGGGACTCTGTCTACCAGAAACTCTGGACAGGGATGTTAAGAGTTTGTTGGGCAACGTTACCTGTGTGTGAGGGAGGGGGCGACCCAGGGCCGAGGGGCTGGTGGCAGGGAGGCCCACTCTCCTCCTCTCCTCCTCCAGCGCCCGGGTCAGCTGTTCAAACTGCACCTCCTGCTCCCTGACCGACTCCAGCAGAGCCGCTGCGCTCTCACACTGCTCCATACACACTACACAGCCCCAAGGGGAAAGAGGGGGGCGTTACACACATCCATACTGCCTCAAGCACACTACAGAAAAGGGAGGGGGGTATCTCGCAAAAACAGACACACCTCTCCATACAAAGTACAGCAAGATCCGGTGGATGCAGGAATTTCTGGGCTGAAATTAAGAAGGAAGGGTCATTTCACCGTAATGTGATTTATCTGCTGACAGATTATGTTTGGTGACGCAGGCCGAGATGCCTTCTTGGAAAGCTATCAGCACAACAGTGGCTCTATTATTTTGGCCTCAATAATGAGCAGTCAGCACAGTATAGACATGTTTATGGTAGAAACTCATGAAATCCCCACGCCCCCATTACACTGGGTTTTTGTTTACAACGTCAATTCCTTTGAAAACCTGTCATGGTGTAATGACTGTCATTCATGTTTTGCCCCCCCCACACGGAATCTTTAAACGGTGGCCAATTTACTCAAATTTCATTCCGTCTTTAGCAACACCTGACCATGTCAGCACTGATGAAGCCGATCTCAAGGACACTCAAAAAAAAAGGTATTAAATGCATCACTGACAACTGTGAGTGCAGCAGTTAAGTCATCCCATGGTGGCGCTGTGTGAAATACAGCAGAATAATAAACTACCCAATTAGTGCCATTAAAAGCATAATTCATATATGACACACCATGCTGTGAATTTCAGGTCTGACCGTCGATACAATATGTCTTTAAGACCCTGGTTATTGTATTGATCATAAATATTGAGCATGATAATGTGGAGATAGTTGTCGCAATATTACATTTGTCAATATCAGCATCCCCTGCATGCAGATCAATAAACTTAGTGGATAAATTATCTGCAGTGAGTAGACTTTGCAAACGCTACAAGAAAACTTTGTTTACGAAAGGGAAAAAAAGAAACCAGCATATTTAGAAAAATCTGGGGTATCTCGCTTGCATGTACATTTTTTATTTCATGGATCTGTCATTTTGGCTAAGCTTTATGAAATCATTGTGAAAATGTTCAAGTTGATTTCCATACTAACAGAAAATTCACAACACAGGATCTGGTGCAGGCTTAAATGAAAATGTAGCTATCCTTGGTCGTGTCAGTTTTATTATATTTTATCTGTGCATTAGCAGTGCAATTTATGGTGATAGACATCTACAGTATACAAAAAAAACTGTCAAAGTGGACGAGGCCCATTTCACATGAAAAGAAGCACCCGTTATACTTTTGAGGAAGCTTAACACCACACATCCAGTGAGAACTGCATACTTCTTTACAGCAGAACACACACCTGCACAGACACTCTCAAAGCTCATGTCACAGAAAATCAGAAATACACACCTTCACCTGCTGTGGGCGTGATTTGGTAGTAGAGGTGAGAGATCACACCAAGGTCAGAGGATGACCTCTAGTTTCTCATGGGTAGAAGGTCACCGAACCACCAAGCCCAGAAACGGGGAGGAATGGACTGCAGAGAGAGCATGACAGAGGTGGAGGGAAAAGGATAATAAGGAAACTGAGTGAGAAATGCTTTAGTTGAAGGCACCCCCGTTTGAAAAACAGCAACAGAGTGAGAATATCGTACAAGTGTGTCAACAGATTTGTGTTTGCTCTGTGAGCACAAAAACCAGGGTGTATACAGGAATCCTTAAGTTAGATTCCATACCTTTTAAGACTGCAACACCACAAGTTGGAACTTGTTATCAGCAACACATTTAACATTTACAGTACTAATACCATTACATTGATTTAAGTAGTGACTAACCCAAAAACAAGGATTATTAAAAGTAATAATAGTGAGTGTATGTGACTAAAAATATTCTCATTAAATACACATTTAAATTTGGCCTAAGAAATACAACATTGGCCATAAAATACATTAAATCATATAGGCCTCGACAGTTTGTCTGAATCTATGATCCAAAAAATACCTCGTAAAATGCAGATTACAGCATTTAATACTTTAAGGGTCTTAATTTTTGCTGAACTAAGTTAATACTTTAAGACCCCGCAGATACCCTAAAGACACAGCAAGACAGACGTACAGTAGCTCCAGTCTTTATGCAACATTTGGCCTGTGTAGCTAGCTGCAGGGAGTTGACCAACCTGCAGCTCTTTCAGGGCCACAGAACACCAACTGTCAGTATAAAGAAATAGGGTTTTTAGAGGTAGCAACATCTTTTAAGAACCATATGTTCCATTATAAACTCATCCTTTCCTTCTCCCGGTTCGACTTTGCCTTCTTTTTTGTTTTTCTTCTAGCCTTTCCTCTCTAATCAGTCATCATCTACCTCTGCCCCAACTCTGTCAGTTCCCTAGTCTTGTTCTCTGAACTTAACTGCCTTTCACCCCTCCCCCTACATCTCTTTGTCATCTTGGCTGTGCTCTAAAAGAAAGACATTGTTATATCAGAGCCAAACAAGTGGAGACTGAGATCTTCTTATCTGTTGATACACCCTTTGCTGCAGCAGTCCAGATCCCCATCAGCCCAGGCTCGGAAGGTGAATAAACCCAGGCATTGCCACACACACCTGCAGGACCGGTTGGACAAGGTAGAGGAGGGGCAGCACGGCCAAATTTCAGTTTCTCAATTTCTCTCTCTGCCTAGCCAACATGCACAGACACAGACTCTTCTGAGAAATTGGAGTGTAAGTTTGCAGCAATATCTGGAACACTGAGGACCTGCATTTATATTTCAGGCAGCAGGTGTTGGTGTGAATGACAGGTAGAGTGTTAACAAGTGCAAATAAAATGCAATGGTGTAATGAGTTCAAGTGGAGAGATGGTGACAAATGACTCAGTTTCACTTGCATTAGATTGTGCAAAAAGAAAGAGACAGACATGACATCACTGTTTGATAGACAGACTATTACGACACCCTATAGCTAGTAAAAAGAAACCTGCAGAGGCTGTGCCTGTTCCTGTATGTGTGTCAAATAAATGACTAACACGCGCACGTACATGACTGCACTTTTTTTTTTTTTTTAAATCCCATCATGGGGTGTGACCAGTGTGGGAAAAAAGGGAGGAAAGTGGGATGGCCTGATGAGAAAACAAGGAGTGGCTCAAAACCTATTTCACAAGACAAAGGAATTTGTACGAACCAAAACCAGGATTTGCATGCAAAATGAGGCTGACTGACAGGAAGACATGAGGTCATATCCACACACAATCTTTTGCTTAAGCTGCAGCACCCCAGAACCATAACCTCCTACCTGAACAAATTGCACACTGTGTCCTGAACCACACATGCCTATATATGGTCACAGCCAGGACAGGGCTGATATTATCCACTACAGACAGACAGCCCGAGATGGGCAGAGTATGAGCTGCAAACAAATAAAACAAGGCAAAAGACAGGCAGGCAGTCTTTCAGTGGAGTGAGAGGGTAAACTGGAGCGAAAGAGGGAGCTAGAGATACAGAAAGGAGTGCTGAATACAAGATAAAAGCTAATCTTGCATTCCTTGCATTGTCTTCTGCCAATTCAACACAGCAGCCCACCCACTCATTCACTGTAAAATGACCTTCGCAGGACACGGTCTAATAATCTCATAGAAATCTGCATTTAGTGTCATAGCATTTTCAAGCAAGTTTACCAGTCTCAAAACCACCCAAACACAGAGAAACAAACTATTTAACCAAATCTCTTCTCATCTGGCATCTATCATTTTAAGCCACATATAAACACTGTCTCGCTTCCCATGTTCACTAACATGCTACACACTATCTTATTTCACTAATGAGCACAACTGCCACTCATACAAGAGTAATTAAAAACTGTGATTGATATTTCTTGGCAAGTGTACAACCGGGAATGTGATACGAAGTGCGTGTGCGTGTTTTAACCGCAGCCAAAGGGGGGAATTTGCAGCTGTCAGTCCGGGAGGTTGGCGGAACAATAAGAAGTCTGTGCAACTTAGAGTAAGAACGCAAGTGTGATGAGTTGGAGATAAAAAAGGATATTACTGGACACATTTGAGTGCATCTGTGTTTGTATGCATCACAGTTCATGTCACTCATTACACACTTCTGTCCTTCACCCGTCTCCCCCTTTCACAGCTGTTAGTTCGGGACTCGAAAGTCAGCTCCGAGTTTCGTTGAACAATGAAAACAATCAGTGCAGACCCATTGCCACTCCCCTCCCCTTTCCCCCTTAGCCACTTCCTGAGAAACAGGATGTTATGGATTCAAAATCAGAGATGAGTAAAGGAACACAACGCCTACTTAAGCTCACCAAAACCATTTTCAGAACTGAACAGAACTGCGTGTACACAAAACCACGAGATCCCATATGATGTACACTTTACTAAACCACGTTCTGATGGTTGCTTCCTCCAACAATCAGTAGTTGGTTAAGCGGTGAAAATCCCCCCCCCGTCAATATTTTTATCATAAGACCACAAACCACTTCCCATTTTGCTAATATTGTTCTCCATCTACTGTTTTCTGTTCTGCTTTCATGAACTTTCAGAAGCAATGTCTGAACTTGCATGGCTGAATCATCACATTCATATTTCTGCTTAATAACTCAATGTATTTTGGTTTGTCCCCATAGTCTAACCACTGAATGCTCATACTCTTGATTTTTAAAAAAAGGAGCTGAAACAATTAGTCTGACCAAATCTAATGGCACCAAGTTTGATAACTGATTAATCATATTATTCATTATTTAAGAAAAATACCAAGATATCACTGGCTCCCATATCTCAAATGTGAATATTTGTTGTTTTTCTTACACCTGTATGATAGTAAATTGATTATATTTGAGTTTTTAGCTGTTTAAACAAAAGCAAGCAGGATATCACCCCTTCGGTTCTGGGAAATTGTGATTCGTCATGCTTGGTAATAGAAATCTAAAAATCCTTAGATGTTGCCCTAATCGCTGTTGAGGTCAACAACATATATACATACATACACACACACACACTCCTCAAACATCTGATCGAGCTTTGACACACCACGAGACATGTCTCCATCTGATTCTGCAGCCATCAGTCAGCATGACTCACTCAGCCCTGTCAGAAGATGATCATACATATATGTAACCAACAATACACCCTTTGACGACTTAATGAAACTCTTGTTAATGCAATAAGAGCCTACACCTGCCACCAGCAGGCAGAGCTCCCACTGAAACAACACATTCGATGTCAAAACGCACATCTGTTCAAGCATCTCAAGGTAACTCACAGCAGTGTGCTGATAAGTCAGTGGCAGCTGGTTTAACCTGTAATGGGATTGAAGCTCACTAATCCACTTACTGCCTAACACATGTTAACATGCACGCACATACGTAGACACACACACACACACAGGTCAGGAACTCTGTGGATTAACCTGCACACCTCAGACACAATTGCAGTCAGCGTTGTGAGCATGCATCAACAGTCAAACAACGAATTGGAGACAAGTAGTAAGAAAAAGCTGATACATGGTCACACATGGTGTTGTTAGTGGTGGCACCTGCAGCCCAGCAAAAAAAACAAAGCTACAGCCAAGCGACACCTACACTCATACTATACAGACATAAACCAGGACAGTCCCAAAGCCCACAGGGAAGGCACTTAGCTACACGGCAATATGCGTCTAGCATGTAACCAATGTTTACAAGTGAAAAGCTAGTTTACTTGTTCACACGCATGCTGACAGTTATCCCCACCCAGGCATTTTCCGACCAAAACAAGTTGCCACATGACCCACCCAACAGGTTCACAACCGACAAAACTTCGAATCCGAGCCCGTGTGACAGACTACAGCTTGAAGACCACCACCCTTTTAACACACACACTCTCAAATACACAAAACAGGCTCAATGTATAAGATGCCCTGTCGAACAAGTTGCGAGGTGTCCAGTTACCTTCAACGACACTCTTCTCTGCAGGGCTCCTTGGCAATAATAACCGTCGAGGTGATGAAATCTACTTATCTGCTTAAAGTGATAAAACTGCTTCCGACAGAGAGGCGCTTAAATGCGGGACAACTAGGTCTACCCAGGGTAAATGTACGACTGGGGAACCAAACCCGAGCTACTTCAGCGGTGTAAACCCGCCTGACCGTCACGTTGTCGTGTCAAGTTTGTATTCTCCTCCCCGTGAACCATCTGCTAACAGTTAGCATTTCCCTGATCTAGCACGACCCCACGGGACCGTCGTGAACGTACTTGCTAACGTAACACAGCGAGTCCAGGGCAGGAGCGACGTGCAGACATGGCAGCGCTTGGCCAACAATAAAGACGGAACTCTCGCGAACAAAAGACTGGCGTATTTGAGCATTTGGGGCTACTCGTGCTGACGCTACTGCCCAGATAAATGACAGCGTTGGAGATCAAATCAACCCAGTTGGCATGAATGCTCGCTCAGCACCGGCGTGACCTGGTTTGGCTGTCTTGCTACGTTAGCGTCACAATAACCCACATAGCCCAGTGAGAGCGGTGCCAAACAGGCAGTCTGGCGTTAGCATAGCAAGCGCAGATTAGCCACCGGAGCTGGAGTTAGCGTGTGTTCGGCTAAGCGTCATCTCACGCGCTCATTTGGACGGTATTCCGCGTTTCAGCCACTGGTACCGGTGGTTCTCTTTTAACGAGCTGCGACCGTGCGCACGGTAGGAAGCGGAACCGCGAAAGCCGTATTAACTTTTAATGTTAGCATCGTCCGCTAACGTTAGCCCAGGAGAGCCGTGTTGATGGGACCACTCCTTGCCAACGCTGCAGTGCGCCCACTATAATATTGTGAAGAACAAAAAAAAAAAATACGTGGCCCCAGCTATATCAACCACCTGGCACGACTTGACCCACCTGCTCGCGGAAAAGCGCCTGTCCCGAGTTCTTCCAGACAATTCCGGTGTTTGTGTCCCGTTTTCTCCCCTCTGTTCTGGGTCAAGCTAGTTAAAGACGAAGCAACATCACCCGAGTTTGCTTTCAAAGAGAGGGCGGGGTCACCAAGCGGGCTTTACCGTAAAGACGGCGCACACTGAATTCCTCTTCCCACACAGGTGTTTTGTCACAAGCCTCTACAGACACCTTAGCCGGTAGCCAGACTGAGAGTGAAGCCGCCGTGTTCCTGCCAGGATCAAACACACACGCGCGGACTGATGTGAGCAAGCCGATGATTATAAAAGGGGAGTAGGGGAGCTTAACTTCTGCTGCGGTAGTAGAACAAACAGGCGACCTCCCACCGCCTCCTCTCTCCTCCCAGTTATTTCCCGTGTGTCGCTCCCTCTCCCTCACATGTACACACGCTGATGTCATTTCGTTGATTGCCCAAGAACAATAGCCTGAGAGGAAGCAGCATTTCTTGGGGGAAGTACAACAATAGCATTCAACACAAACGCGACAAAACTATTGCCACATCAACCCACTACCAGTGACCACCACATGTGCATGATCAGTAAATAGATTGACGGTAAAAAAAAAAATAAATAAATAAAAAAGAAGCCTCTGCACTTACTTCATTTGTATGAATCAAGCTTGACCACTGAACTATTTAGGGATGTCTACATGACTGTAACTCTAAAGCACCTTTCAAGTGTCATGTTTTCTCTTAATTGGACTGCTTTTACAGTAATTGATGTACTTTTAGTCCCATCTATTAGTGTTAAATATATTTCTGACTTTAACAACCTTTGGGTGAACTCAAAGCAAAACTATTGTTGTATGTTTTAGTGTGGGCAGGGTGGAAAGAGGAACAATGCAAGGAATTTCCCCCAGTTTCCTTATGAGTCCCCCCACAGTGCAACAGTATGAGTAAACCTGAGTCACAATAATCACTGGGAACAAAAACAATGCTGCACTCTAGAGGTGCAACATGATAAGAGACTTGTCAGACATTGAAATCTGTTTTAAAAATTGATTTTTATTCACAATTCCATATCCAGATTATAAATCCACAGTGAATTGATTATTGCCCAGTCTGAAACTATCTGGGTAGTACAAAAAGAGAGCTGCACAGTGGAGGTAGTTTGCTTTTTAAATGAATCGCAAGCACACGCACGTAGAAATTAAAGATTGGTAAAAGCCACCAACACTTTTAATTCCTAATAAATGTAAATGTTCAGATTGCTAAATCCAAGTCTGAAGTGTAGTCAGTGTATCTGGGATTTTTTGCCAACTGGGTGATGTATTGCACTTTTGTACTGACAGGGCTGTTGCATCAATGTGAATACCTTAATTTGTCTGCCATTTCATTAGTTGGATTAGCCAAACAGAGAAGTTCCGTTTCATGTTTAACATTTAATCTTTGTCTCAAAACTATCTTTCTTATGTCATGTATTGTGATATAAAACCATACATTTTATCCATATCTCCCATGCCTAACTGTACCATATTTCGTCTTTACTTCCATGTCACTGACCATGTCTCTGTCCATTTTAGCATCCATATCTGCATCTGTTGAATGCTTAACCATCCACATCACTTTCTGCCCTGCACAGGGTTTCCTCCAATAAAGATTCTAATGGTTACAGTTTACAAGTCAAGATGGCAACTGCGAGAATCACTAACACTGAGAATAATTTACATATTGAATGATCTAGCATTAAACTACAGTTGTATAATATGCAGAGTTGGTCATGCTAGGGTAAATACCATACTGAGCATTTATCAAATTTAAATTAAGGTACTGCATATTTCTTCTTGAATGATGAATGAGGCATAGTAAGTGACACCCAAGTTTGTCTGCTTTTCAGAAAAGTATAAAACATTTCACTGTATCAATCCTTTGAGCCAGGGAAGAGAGTAAAAAAGGCAATTTTATTTTGAAGGTTGTTTTCCTATTGGTTTTCCAAGAATTAAAAAGGATGCAAGTCTTGTCAAACTGAACAGAGATCATTCTTGATTTTGTCCTTATTTTTAACCACAACAGTCCATTGATTTTACTGGAAAGTTGTCAAGATATACATTGGTGTGATTGTAGACTATTACATTGTATAGTACATTTGACCTATGACAAGTTCCTTGTGCAGTGGCAAAACTAGAAACACAAAAAGGACAAGAAGGTACTTCTACAGGAAACACGTTTTCCCAAAATACACAATGTGGCACAAGTGTCGGTAAAAGTAACACGCTAAAAAACTTCATCATCGTTCATGATCAGAACACTTCGTTAGCGTGTGTGATCATGTGCCTGCGCAGGTTGCTGGGGTTGTTGAAGCTGGCGGTGCACTGATTGCAGGTGTATGGTTTCTCTCCAGAGTGAGTCCTCAGGTGGATCTTCAGGCTGCCGTTCTGCGTGAAGCGTTTCCCACACTGCGTACAAGCGTACGGCTTCTCCCCGGTGTGAATGCGCATATGGATGCTCAGTGTGGTCTTGTTGACGAACGACTTGCCGCAAAAGGAGCACAGAACTGGCGACTCCCCGGTGTGACTTGCCCGGTGTACAATCAGGTCTTCACGGCTGAGGAAGTGTTTGCCACAGAAGCTGCAGTCCAGGGATTTGTTAACGGTGTGGGGAAAGACGTTCTGCTGCTGGGGGAACTGGCTGACATGACTGGGGTGCCCAACATGACCATCAGCTCCTATGATTGGTGCTTTTACTGCAGGATTCAATGCTTTTGAAACCATTTGGGTGGAATGATTTATTTCCAGTTGGCTGTTTCTTGCCAGTCCAACACTGTTGTCCTGCAGCCCTCTCATTGGGGCTCTGTCATTGGCATCTGTGGTGAAATTCAGGAGACTGTCATGGGTGACATCGTGGTCAGGAGACAGAGATCTAAAAGCCTGGAGTTCAGAGGCAGTGAAGAGGGTGTCGCTCTCCTCCTGCAGAGGCCCTTCTCCACATCCGTGAACACTCACGATTCTCAGCTCCTCATGATTACCTGTCAGGCATGTGGACTCTGTGGCAACACCGCCCTGTGTTCTGTGGTTTCCAAAGTCATCCTGACCTAAAACGACAAATCACAAAATGACTTTACAAATCAGGGTTTGTGCACATGAAACATCTAGATTGTGACTCGTGAGTCACAGTCAAATTCTTGGCAAAAAATATATAGGATATACTTTGTTTATAGAAGCTAAAAGTAGCTTCAGCAAGCTTCTATATGTTATTGTGAAGTACTGACTAAAAGGTGAAATAACACAGTGATGTCTGCCCAAAATGCCCCATCTCAAGTGGTGAGTCATAAACAGCTACTATTCATCGTGTTTTAATGCACATTTTCTTGTGTCTTATTCATTGACATCCTACATGACATATGCTTCAATATATTGAAGCAGGAGAAAGCTTGAATAATAATAAGATTTACATATAAAAATAACACCGGATTTGGGATATTATTCATTTATAGAAAATAAGATATTTTTAAATCAATGGTCTGTCTAGTCAAAGCGTGCAGTATTTGTAAATGTTAAATAGTTTCTCGTTTACCAGAAGAGAGAAGGCAGATAAATGTCTTTTTAAGTTTTGAATCACATTCTTTCATATGGGACAGCCTTTTTTCTGCTGATATGTTTTCATATTCATTATTTACATCAACAAATCCCCTGAATAACCAACAATGAATTTGTACAACTAACAGTGCCAACTAAGTATTGTCTGTGTAGCCACTGTGGTAACTGACAATTGCGTATTACATGATTAAAAACAGCTGACTCACCTACAACTGGCCCACATCCTCCAACGTCGTCTTCATCTTTGATCAGGATGACATCTGGGCTCTCCACATCTGCACACTAACAAGTAAGAATACACATGCATGAGCAAACATGTTTTCAAACAAAACTAGTAGTTACTGAACCTACATGTCCCGTATTTACCTTCACTTGGCAGGTAAAGGTGGCAGAGGAAGAAGTCTTGTTCTCCGATTGTAGAGAAATAGAAGCAGCTTCCCCAACAGTCTTTTGAGCCACTGGTGGCCTAATGACAACTAGAGGAAAGAAAAAGACATAACTTCAGGACAAAAGATGGTAAAACGGTGAGTAGGAGGGGTGTACGAAGTATTATTTATTTTCATGTATAGTATTTGAGATAGTGATACTGTCCCATAGACTGCCATTCAAGAAAAAAATCAATACTATTACTATTGAATTAACATATCAAAAAGATGAACACAAGCAACAATGTCCTAAATATGCTGAACGTGTTAGAGGTGGAAGCATGCAACACATCACAGTGTCCATCAGAGCTCAAGTTGACACCTTCAAATGTCAGAAACCTGAAGATAAGCAGCTCACAAAAGATACAAAATGATTATCAAAATAATAACTACAACTAGTCATAATGACATTTAACATACTGTAAATGCAAAAGACAGGCCTGCATCAAAAGTTTTCCTAAATTCAAATTTAGAAATAAAAAATTTTGAATTCACAATTCTAAGTGTTTTGGTCCACTTTGGGTTGGACTAGTCATTTATCAGGCATTTTGTCTTCTAATATATTGACTTAGATATAGATATATTAAACTAGTTTAATCTAAAATGGATGTGCATCAAACATAAGTGTACATATTTATTTACTGCAGATTAAAGAAACTTTAAACACTTTTACTCAGGCCACTCTTGCCTTCTATTTCTATTCTTATTTTGATGTTATATAAAGTACGTCTATTTATTTTGTCACTTTCTCTATTTACCTGTACTTATACAGCCCTATGTCCTTGTGCTGCTGCAACGCCTGAATTTGTTTTGTTGAATTTCTGAATTTGGTTTGTTGATTTTGTTTCCCCTCTCAATAATTTAATACGTTATTTTCTTCAATGAGCCTTTTGACAGCCAACATGTAATTAGATGGATCTTGAATTAGCCTCAGTAATTAACTAACTGTATTAAACTTGTCATAAATAAAGTGACTGACCACCTTCAGGGCACGAGGGGGCAAACACGGAAGTCGACGCGTGCGTCACGTGATAAGCAGCCGTACACTATAAGCGGTTTATTGACAGCTAATCTCCTTTCTTTTTGTACAAGCCCCATTAAAGCAACGTTTTAATTCAAATAAAAAGCGGCTGGTTTTCGACAGAAAATGTGATTCCTCCTGCAGGAGGCGGAGCGTTACTGCTTACTCGAGTATGAAGTGTTTTGAAAGTGACAGTAACGTTACCCGTTACCTTGTGATCTAGCCCGTGGTTTGGGCATATTCCCTCTCACCGGGGAAAAGCGGCTGGCCGGCCGGTTCGTCCTGGTCTGCAGCCTGAGAGAGAAGAGCTCACTCCTCGTCACCTTCATCCTCATCCTCAGGGCTTCGTTTTCCTTCAGGCTCTGGGTTAAATGCAGACGGAGAGACGCCGAGCTCTCCGAGAACAGCTGACTGATTTCCGTGACCGCCGCTTTCACCAGCACGTCCATTATGGACAAAAGCTGGGACTCCAGGTTCAGGCTGTCCGGCGGCATGTCTGTAGACATGTTTCACTTTGCTGCCGCCGAGAATTATGTTGGAAGCAAGCGCGACACAATCGGTGGGTTAGCTTACAAAAGGGGCAACACGTCTTTCCGGTAGCATGATGCTGGGTACCGTAACTACTAGACAACAGGGGCAGTTGTGGTTGATGTTTTACTGGTGTTGAAATCCTCATCAACTAAGCTGGGCTCAGATATCGACTAGCAATAACAATCATCAGCAAATATTAGCCTAATTAATATAGCCTAATTGAGAGATGTTAGAGACTATCTAACTAAAGCGTTCACTACATGTAAAAATGTGTTTATAACTTTAACTCATGTAAACATTTATCTTCTTTTTTAATTAGAAACTATTTTTAATTTAGTTTTAATAGTTTTTTTAATTTCTAGTTGTTGTTTAGTGTTAGTCCTTATAATGAGAGACCTGTCAGTCAGTGGGGATTGTAGCTGGTTATCTATCGCTATTACTTTTAATGTTAGGTCCCTTGAGCGACATACAACAACAATAGCTTTATTATTGATGGGCTAAACATAAAAGACTAGTAGCCTAGATTTTTTTAGGAAGTGGTGTTTTTTCACTTTGAATAAATTCAAAAATATCTTTTCACACACAATGCCTCACACATACATTAAATCATAACCTTATGAGACAGTTTTGTCACATGCTTTCATTATTTTATACTTTATACTCAACATTTCAGCTTTATATGCTCAAAACAAACATTTACAACAACACGGCAGTGAATGAAAAGACAAAAAGCATAGTATACCTTCAAACATGCAGCTAACTGTAACTGTGACAACCAAATCCAAAACCAAACTAAGACTTATTTATTGTAGTACCAAAACCATCAACAATCTTTTTGTTCTTTTCAGTCTTTCAGTTTGTTGTCAGTATTTTTCTAGGCCTCTGTCTCGACTAACACTCCACCATCTCCCTCCATCTCACAGCTGTTAGGTGCATTTTGTTCCTCGTCACTTCCCTCTGTCTCTGTAACATCTCCCTGTTTCTCCCCCTGCCTCTCCATCGTCCTGTTCTCAGCAGTCTCTCCTTCGTTCTTCTCCGGTGACACCTCCCCTGCTGCACCTTCTACTTTGTTTTCTCCCTCGTTACCAGCCTGCTCTTTCTCCTCCTTTTCTTTGTCCTTCCTCTCTTTCTCTATTTTGGAGAGGCTATGGCAGAGGGACTGGACATATGTGAACACACACATGGGGTCCGGGTTGTGACCCATCATGATCATGTCATCCACTTCCAGCAGAGGGCAGCAGTCAGCCAGGGACCTGCCAGGGAGTGAGGTGATGGGGAAATAGGAAGGAAAGGAAAGAACTGAGGCAAAGCAGTGACATACAGTATGGTAACTACTATACACAGAGAGGGAGTCCTGACCTTTCTGCTGATTTGTTGGTATGGTCATTTTAAATGTGCCAAGGAAACTAAGGGCCAACATTGTCAAGGTAGCAAGTAAAACCTTTGGTGAGCAGCAGTTATGAGCAACATTATCATTCATTTGGAGTCATGTTTCTGTCCAATATTTACTCTCTTTTAGGGCTACCAACTACTGAGGGAAATATCTGGCTCTTTAGCTGCTAAATGCTCCACGATGTTCACCAGCTAGATGCTAACTTTGCCTGTCTGCCATTTGGTGTTGATTTTAGAGCTTTTCCCCCTGAAAACGACACTACGACAGCAGTGAGACTGAACCAAAACAGCGAAGTTGCTGCTGGACAGATATACTAGGAGCTGAAACTCGCTATAAAGCTGTGATAATTCTCTGTAATAATTCACCTTTTAATTGTATTATATATTGTGTGTATGGCACCAGAACATTTAATGTCCACGATTGGTTCTTATTGTGTTTAATGTTTTTATGCTGTTTTGCTGAAAAACAGCATTAAAAATAAAAATATTTCTTCTTGTGGGACGAAAAAACATCTGAACTGAACTGAGGGAATACATGTAGTAGAGACTAGAGTATTAAATACTTCATACTCTGCAGTTTGGAAGGCCAGAGTGAAGTTTTTCTCTCTCTCCTTTGGATTCAGGGAGGTGTAGTCAAAAGCATCAGGAAAGAAACGGTGGATCAGTGCACAAAACGCCAGCCCATCACACCAGGACGATGAGAAGTTTTCTATGTTAACACCCTGAAAGGTCAAAGGACAGGAAGTTGTCAACTGAAAAGATAGACAGAGCAAAGCACATCTACACAGAGGCTTACTGTATCATTTTGTAAATGATCTGATCCCAAGTCCAGACGGCAAATCTGGACGTTTGGTACGTCTGATGAAGATTGTGTGTTGATCTCACCTCATAGTTGCGAGTCTTGTTGCGACACCACTGAAGCATCTTCTGTTTTATTGAAGCTCCTGTAGCCACAGCCGTAGATGACTTCTGAATCTTGAAGTTGCGGGATATTGGTGTCCTAAAAACATCACAAGTTTCCTTTTATCAGACCATATTTTACTGTCACTCTCTGAACCTATTTGAGTGAGCTGGGTATCACACAGTGACTTACTCTGGTGTACCTTGCTGGAACTTGGCGATGATGTCGTTTTTTGCGGCTGCTCTAATGGAGCGTGCAGAGGGTCTTGGTCGGGAGAGAGAAGAGGAGGGAGGACCACTCTTTCTTTTGGGCTTCGCTTGCTTTTCTGTCTCCTTAACCTTGTCTTTATCTTTCGTCTCTGCATACACTTCCTTGACTTGTTTTTTCTTCTCTGCCCCTTTTGCTGCTTTTTCATTCGCATCTTGTTCTGCTTCTGTTGCCTTTTCTTCTGTTTTCCTCTTCATTTTTTCTTTGTTTTTGTCCTTCATCTCCTCTCCATCTCTGCCAGTCTCACAACTACTGACCTCCTCCACCTGCCCACCTTTCCCGTCTTCCTCCCTCTCCCCCTCCCCATCTTTTTCTCCACTCGTCGCTTCAGGATCTTTCACTTCAACATCAGTGCAGTCTTTGTCTTTATCTTGTCCAGCCTCTTCAGCGTCACCTTCAGCATGCTTTGGTGCAGTAGTCTGGAGCTTTTCTGTATCTCCGGCACTGGTCTCCTCTTCTCCTCCCTGGTCTGGTACTGAATCCTCCTCCCCATTGTCCCCCACCTCCATTACCCCCTGACCTTCCACTGTCTCCCCTGCTGAGGGCTCTATTAATGGGTCTTTACTCTCCTCCAGCTCTGGCTCATGTGTCTGGAGGACAAGCAACGTAAAAAGCTGTTTAGTTATGAGTCAGATCCATCTGCAAAGACTATCTGGTTACAAAGCATGTTTGTGCTTCTAAACATTCACTCTATTTGTAACCGCTACATCTGTTGACAAATCCGCCTTAACTTTCTGCATCTTTTACAGTTTCTACATTTGAAATTTACTTTGAATCACATGATGATAACAAGTAAACCGTCTCTGTGATAACTGTGTAAGTTATCTGTAGAGAAAAGCCACAGGATGTATTCATGTATCTCACATCTGCCATTAAATATTTTTAACCCTTTTTCTGACCAAGAGGAGCTCTACATCCCCTCATCAGTGTGTCACATGCAAGTCATTTAAAATAAGCCTGACTCACCCCATGGGGGAAGTACAGCTGTAGCTCAGACCACAACCTCTGCCTCACTTCATTCATTCATTCATCTGGTGACAAGCTTGTTTGAATTACTAAGGACATGACTTGTGTTTGAAATGTAACATTATGTAAGATGTATTAAAATTAGCATCCACGCTTGATTCTGGGGATACCATGGCCCTCACACCAAAGAGCGTAATGTAACGTGAGACCTGAAGCTCTACTCTGGGATCTCGTTAATTTGAATACATCTTTGAGGTTGAACTTTCAGATGTCAAATTTGCTTTTTCTAGTTTGTAAATTTGTAAGTTTTTAAACCTGAAACTAAAATACAGGTCAACTTCACACCCAATGAAAACTTTGAAAATCCCCAACTAATCAAAGAACAAAGCCCCTGTGGCTCTCTATATTCAAATATCATATGAAGTGGTTTCTTATGCCATGAGTGCTATTAAGTAATCTGAAAAGGAAAGGTGTCATCAGTCACTTGAGGGTCAAATCATTCTTTTGAATCTTTACTACAATCTTCAATGATTTCAGATCTCAGCTAGACAAAATGTCCATATTATGACCTACAGCAGGAACAGTCACACCAGGTCAGGCCTTGCAGTGGTGACTCATCAGAGGGAATAGGAAACTGAACCGTGTGTGTTTATGTGCATGCATGAGCATTACTTTGCATAACCCGTGTGTCTCTGTGTGTTACGTTTGTCAGCCAGGAGTAAGAACAAGTGTAGCACGTCCTCTCCTGGTGTTCAAACACGACACCTGCCATGGCCACAAATACATACAGCCAATTCCTTGTACGGATTATAGCACCGGTTATTGCGGGTTTTTACTGATCGTCACCTTGGAATTATAAGGTTCTATCTGACATTTTTGATACATTTGAGTTATTCACATATTCTTATTCGGTGATAACTTATGTGGGGTGTTTTTTTTTTACGTAACGCAAATGGAACCTTATAATTCCAATGTTTCATATATGAAAACCTTTATGCTGCAGTTTAATATAACATATAAAACCAAAGACCTGGTTGTTGTTGTTGTTAGTGTCAGTCTGACTGGTCATCTCTGTAGACCCAGATGTCTCCTGGCAGGGTGATTCTCCATCCATGATGTTGAAAAATGTCTTTATCCACTGGATCAAAGGTCAAATCTGACTTTTTAACTTTTTTTTTAAACTGATACCTCAGGACTCTTAAAAGACCCCTTCTATATTCCCCAGAAAGTTTTAATTCAGTCAAAGGTGAATCCTCCGTACAGGAACTCTTCTTAATGCCACACTCTCTGCTTCTCAGTACTCTACTTTGCTTCTCTGTCAGAACTGCCCTGCGGTTCTGATCTGTGCGCTGGTTTGTGGATATCCGCCTTCGCCCCCATTCACCCGACACCCCCACCCTCTGCTTTGGGAGGATTCCTGTGCTTCTTTATCTGACCTTTCGAACAACACAGGGTCCCAAAATAGTCTCAGTGACATAGGCGCAGTCCACCGGGCAAGACAGCTGCATCTGCTGTGGAAACTGTGGCTATACACACACACACACACACACAGACACACACACACACACACACACACACACACACATACACACA
This sequence comes from Gadopsis marmoratus, assembly GCA_036023855.1. Lineage (NCBI taxonomy): Eukaryota > Metazoa > Chordata > Actinopteri > Centrarchiformes > Percichthyidae > Gadopsis > Gadopsis marmoratus. The sequence continues at coordinate 1,061 of JAVQJF010062230.1, read as the reverse complement.
TATATAATTCACACGTGGGTGCATGCATACAGTCCATTAAACATGCTTGTGCTTAGAGTCACCCAATCTGCCTCTATCTCTTAATATAAAATGTTGATTTGGATTCAGTTTTGTAGTGGTGGTATGTTCGAACGAGTGCACGCATCAGTCATATTTAAAGTAATTGTTTGACGCTTTGGGGAAATACGCCTATTCACTTTATTGCGAGTTAGATGAGAAGATGGAAACCATTGTCAAGAGTGGTATCGATCCTCTCATCTATCTCTTAGCAGGGAAACAAGAAAGCCTATTTTCCAAAATCTGAAAACACCAAATTAAAGGAACTTTGTGTAACTCCACCCTAAATTCTGCTAGAACCCTCTCTAACAGCAAAAATGCAATTACTGATGGAGCAACAACTATAGGAGGCATGGCTACGAGGTGTGTGAGTCAGGAGACATGAGGACTGACGGACACTGATTAGAGTCTATCTTTTTATATATATATAAATATCATGATGTAGATATGTCCCAACCAGTTGACTCTGTCAGCATCGGCCTTGCAAGTTTTAGGGCTGATTTAATAAAGCAGTATGCAGGAACAGGGCTACCAGTATCATGAAGGACTCTTCGCGCCCTGCTCAGAGAAGCTGTCAGACTCACAAACTCAGCCACAAACCAGAGACTTTTTCACATGTAATAACATACACACACACCAGAGACTTTCCTTTATGTGCAATAAGACACACACATCAGACTCTTTTCTATGTGCAATAACACCCACACACTACATACTCCTTTCATATGGTACTTGAATATTATATATATTAGAAATTCTTGTTTATTATCTATTGTTTTAAGATAGTGGGGCGGCTGTGGCTGAGGGGGTAGTGCGGTCGTCCATTAACCCCAGGGTTGGTGGTTCGATCCCACTGTCTGATCCCGCTGTCTGCATGTCGAAGTGTCCCTGGGCAAGACACTGAGCCCTGTGTTGCCCCTGGTGGAGGCCAGCATGGCAACTGTGTCCCCATTGGTGTATGAATGTGGTGTGTGTGTCCCCTAAATGTCTGTTTGTCTGCCCTG
>JAVQJF010062229.1:0-11805 GCA_036023855.1 Gadopsis marmoratus | reverse complement strand
GTTGCTGTGTATTAATGCATTTAATACATGTTGGGAAGTCCTGGTTGTTTCTTTTCATAATAATGATCATATTAGTATCTAATTCAGCTCTTGTGTTGTTGTTGTAGATCAGTACATGGTGACATTTAATTTAATTAACATTGGAATTAATCTCGTGATCCAACCCTGATCAGTGTGTGCACTCACATCCTAGATCTACATCTATTAGCTTATATACATCTATATTGTTCATAAAACACACTATTCTCAGATGGAAGTTTGGAACTGGTTACCTGTTCTCACATCTGCTGTAACATCTGATGTGCTGGACATGTTTTGAGCTGCTCTGTGATAAGTTTCACATGTCAGTGACAGATGTTGCCTCCTGCTGCTGATGCTGGCTGTAAATTTATATTCTTTGTTTCTGTTGGTGTCAGCTAGTGATTATACATTAACTCTGGATGCTGCTGGGAAGATGGAAGTGGAGGAAGCTGCTGCAGCTGCTGCAGCCCTGATCAGAGGGCCGGTCTGGACTCTCCTTGTAACAGTGCCAACTGTTTCCTCCTTAAAAACAAAGTTGTTAACTTTATTGTCTGTCTCACATGATTTAAGGAGATCACTAACATGTTTGTTTCACAGCTGTTTACAAACTATAACTTGTTAAAAATTATTAACATATTGTTGAATTTGTTCAAAATTCATTGTTAGGGAGTTAAATCTGAAATAATGGCAGTTTTTAGATGGTTTGGATGGAAAAGTCAAAGTTAAACCTCCAGCTGGCGTAATATAAATATAAATATCATCATACTCAGCTTATGGATTCAAATATCTTTTATGAGGCTCATTTCAGTTTATGTTCCTCTGCACGGTGGTAAACCACACACCAAGCAGGTTACTCATCTCCAGCGATCATGTGAGGGACGTTCTCACTCAGTCAAGTTGACCAGCTTTGCTAAATACGAGACGTCAGGTCAAAGTCTTGGCAGTGACCATTAGAGCGCAGCAGCAAGTCCAAGCCCAGTGAAGCTGCTCAGAGTGTCCAGGCATCACGTCTCGCTCCCATGGCTGGGACACGGCGGCTCCCGTGGCTCTTCCTCATCCTCATTTTCCTTCTGGTGGGACTGCAAGGAGACCCGGGGGACACGGCACAACGGCGAAGCAAGAGGAGCGTCAGCAGTGACCAGTGAGTTGGAACGTCTTATATCGTGATGATGAGCTCCTCCAGCATCATCTGACAGTTTACCTTGTTACATACCAACTTAAAGCAGCACTTCAGTTTATTTGGAGCTTCACGTATATAAAATGAGTGATTCTGATATTCGAGGGCCTTTTTATGATGCTTGACTGATTATAGACCTTCAGGGAAATAAGGGAGAATTCAGAATACAGATGTTGATTCACATGGTGACATTTTGGTGGTTGGACCTTGTAGGCCTCGCATGCTGTCAGATAACGGGCACCTTGTCTTCACAACTGGTGACGATAAAGAGATCCGCTTCCAGACGTCGGCGTCAGGCCGAGTTAAAGTGGACAACGAGGACCTCACCCAGCTGTTGGGTCAGGTAAGCTTGGACCTTCTCCACGACCAACAAAGATTAACATACGGTTCATTTGGTGTTCTAATCTGTGAGGTTGGGCTTTATTTGTTGAAAGCAGGGATCTGGTTGTACGTCACCAACATCACAGCAGCAAACTAATAAGCTTATCTATATAAGTGTCTCATTATAAGATCTTATCAGCTTTTACACTGCTGCTCCTCATATGAGACCATGATGATTAACAGGCGAGGCAGCAAGCGCAGCAGTTTGGAGAGGACCAAAGATCAGGATCCAGCTGCATCCATCATTAAAAGGCAGAGAGTCCCACAGGCAGCCTCTCAGTCATGTATTAAACCCTGTGTGTGCAAAATGCAGCAAGAAGCTTTGATCGAATGAACACAGTGACGGGGTTTCTGGGTTTGTCTCAGCTCTTTCTGTTGCTGCTTCTTCTCTGATTCTCAGTGGAATCGCAGACAAATGTAGTCTGTTACTTTTCTCCACTACATCCATCCGGTTACCATCCGGAGACAAAGCCTTGACCTGTGAGACGCTGCTGGTTGTCGTGGCTTCATGGATGCGTGCAGGTCATTGAATGACAGGTAGAGGGTTTCTGCAGGAACTACTTTGTCTGACGTGTCTGCATGTCAACTGTCTGATTTCAGATCAAAACCAACAAAGAAGACATCGATAACATTAAGACTAACGGAGGTGTCGTCCCCCCTGAAGTCACCAACAAACTAACCGAGCTGGATACCAGGGTAGGACGCATTAAGCTACTTCCTGCTGGATGAAAGTCGAATATGTAATGAGGAAAGCTGGTTATCTTTAAAATCAGCTCAATGAATCCAGATGGAAATCACATTTTAACAATACACAGCAGCACAAACATGTTGCTCACATTTTCTTGCTTCCCACTTCTGTCTTCCCTTCCAGCTGTCAACCGTTCAGGAGAAAGTGGCTGCACTGGAGCTGGTGAGTCGTACGAGTCCCAGTTTGTTGCAGTGGCTCAGCCTCGACTGTATCACACGTCTGTCCTGTCCTCTTGTCTCCTCCAGACCGTCCAGAAGGTGTCTTGCAGCAGTAATCCCTGTCAGAACGGCGGCACGTGTCTGAACCTGCTCGACTCATATCACTGTGTGTGTCCCAGCAGCTGGGAAGTGAGTCCACACTCACTTTGCTGTGTTTCATTCGACATTTCACTATTAAAGTCTCATACACTGTAAATGTGTGTGTCAGGGCCCTAACTGTGCAGCAGATGTGAATGAATGTCAGCTGTTTTCGGGATCATCTCAGGGCTGTCAGAACGGAGCGACCTGTGTCAACCTCCCAGGATCCTTCACGTACGTAATGTAATGCTGTGTAGAAAACGGGTTAGTGATGCAAGTTTGGATTTTCGGTTTAGCTGCGTTGATTTCACGTTGCCTAATTCAATTTCGCACAAAATAACTGAATGTTACACCGTGTCAGTATGAATGGTGATTTAAAGAGTCACTGACTCTGCAGCCTGATCTCCTCAGGCAGGTCGTCCAGAGTCCAGGGTCCTGATGGCAAAAGCTCGGCCACCTTTAGATTTAAGCCTCGACTCTGGACGACCAGAAGGCCCCACCTGAGGGTCTGAGGCTGAGAACTGGATCACATGGGGTCAGTGTTTCTGCTGTGCAGCTTGGTGTCAGACCCTGGAGCCTGATAATGATCAGTAAAATCTGAAAATCAATTCTGAATCAAACAGGGAGCCGATGGAGAGAAGCAGGATCAGGGTGATGTGATGTCGCCTGGTAGAACCAGTAAGAAGCCGAGCTGCTGCGTTCTGGACTAGTTGGAGGCGACAGAGTAACTTTTGGTTGATGCCAGAAAGGAGGAAGTTACAGGAGTCGAGTCTCGAGGAAACGAGAGCATGAATGACTTTTTGATGACGACAGCAAGCAAAACCGGATTTAATGTTCACATGAGCACATGGCTGCTGTTTTCAGACAGAAACTGTGAGGCTACACACCATCTACAGATACACAGTCCAGTTCAGTCAGAAAAATACCACACCGCCATAATCTCACATTGTTTTTTGTTCCCTTTAATAATAACAACAACAACAACAATAACAACAATAATAATTAGTCCCAATGGGGAAATTACAAAGACGAGGCAGCCCCTCGTGCGGCGCCCAGGGACACAGCTGGAATCCAACTGACTCAAAAGTGATTACATATTAGAAAAAGAGACATCATGGTGACTTGTGGCACATGCTGGACACTGAATGGATGTCAAATTGAAAAGATATTACCAGCCTGCCTCATGTCTCTGGCAGAATCGCCACATAGTTAGACACATGCCCAGTCACACAGATACTCATAGACTCATTCATTTAGTGGCTGTGGAGGAACCTGACTTTCAGCACTGAAACCGTGTCGCACAGTGATGTGCAGATTGCCAGTACGTGTCGCGGATGATGTTATGTGCAGTATTTCAACGCCGGACTCAACCTTTGGGGTTAACCGTTAGCGGCGTCAGGCTAAACGGCTTCTTAACGCACACTATAACTCAGCGTCTGCACAGGGACAGAAACATATTAAGTCCTTTCAGCCACAGCTATTCAGCCCGTCCTCCATCCTGCCTTATGACATCTATTACAATACTAGTCAGATTCACAGAATGGCAATGAAAGGTTCTCCCAATGTCAGCTCGCCTCTCTTTGAAATTAAGTCAGTGATTATAAAGGAATGAAAATGGCGGAGAGCAATAGGCTGTGCTGGAGGTGACTGACAACAAAATGACGGCCGCAGTTCTATATTCGCAGCAGCCTGCGTGCAGAGGCAGCTGAAGAAGAAGGAACACCACTCGCACTGTTGTGATTAAGTGATGCCAACAAATTAAGAGAAGTCGAGTAGCTCTCACATGCATTACTCACATGCATTACTAGCCCCATATGCAAACGGCTGCTTCTCATCTGTGTTCACTTTATAACAATTTCCACTTGAAAAAAAAATCACTCAAAAAATATCAAACACTTCTTTGTGTCTTAGAATCCAACTGATTCACAGTGGAATCACCATTTGTAAAACCTGGCATGCTCGTAGTTTGGCTGTTCTAAAAAGTCTGCCATCATATTCTGATCCGTTCGGCGTCCCAAAGAATTCTGGGTCAGATTTATTCTAAGAAAATCATTGGATCGCAAATGTGAAACTCAACCCTCACTGGTTTAGCTGCTGCAGCGTGCAAATGCTTAGCGCCTGAATGACCCAGGCAGCAGATCATCACGCAGTCAGATCCTAGAATACGACCTCTGCATGTCCAGCAGGTGGCGCTGGAGCTGATACAGCATTACATGAATTCAAATGCAATAAATACTGTCAGAGTTCAGTTGCAGCCTGCAGCGATTTTACAAAAGACAATTAATGTCAAGTTCAAATAAACAAAAAAACTTTTTACGAACATAAGCTACAACTCCAGACCTCATGTTCCTTTTGTAGAAAATACATAATGTTTATTAATAATTATTGCTTTATTGTGAATTCTATAGCACAGATGTGATTTGCTGATCTAAAGCGAAGTAAGCTAATAAGAGTATAGATCGTAACTCTGTTTCTTGAAAGAACAAGTTGCTTGACGTACATCCAGCAGAAAACATAATGAGTGATAAAATGCACATAAATGCATAAACCTGCCTGACAAAAATAACCCTGGCACGCTGTATCTTTGAAGTCTTGATGCACTGAATTGTACAAACGTCCTTCCTCACTTTCGTGGTGCAGCACAATATCCGTGTAAAGCAGGAACAATTGTAAAGATGGCTGTTTCGTACAAAAAATGCATTGGACGCAGAAACCCAGTGGGAGAAGGTTTCAGACGCTGTTGGAGGATCTTTGTACGAAGCAAACTGAAGAGACTAAAAACAAAAAAAGGGGTATTTTAAAATTGATGAGCTATAATCTATACATATAATCTAATGTCTAAAGTGTATTTCAGCTACTGATATCAATGTTACAGTTAGAAAACTTTTAGATCCGTAAAGTTTGACTGATACCTACAGCTCCTGACAGGAGGACATGGCTCCTACACCTTCAGCAGAATCATTTCCTTTTTTAGCATATTAAAAAAGTAAATTTTGTTGTGCCAAAGAATTCACATGTGCAGCAGGAGTGAAAAATGTAATTTCAGTAACAGCTGGTAACCTGTGGCCTTAAACACTGACGCGATTATCTCTCCAGCACGTAAGATTTTCTTTCTTTTTTTCTTAAGTTCTTCTTGAAATTCTTAAATGAGCTTCCCCATGTTTAAAAAAAAAGTAATTACTTAAGGCTCCAAAATTCGAGCATAAAAATTGGCTTTTTATTGTCCAGCTGCACCGAAGAGACAAACAGGCAGCATTCTGATTTACTGCAGCTTCACTTGGAAGTAGCTTTGACTGAGCTAAGGATTCATAAGAGCAGCTTCCTGGGTTTTCTTCCACTGGACATTTCCGCCCTTTCATTGGAAATCTGTTATTGGACTCTGCAGCTGATCGGACCCATCGAGCTGCACTGAAACTGCAAATAGACTTCCAGCTTGGGTGGACAGGCAAACAGCACCAACTCAGGTGCAACCATACCAATTTTTCAATTGAATTGAATTCCATCTAATTAAAAGTGATTGGATCTGGTCTAAATGCAGGTCTGAAGGAAGGAACCAGAAAACCCCTTTTCACACTCTTCCACCATTTCTTCAGCAAAAGTCCCCTTTTCATTCCCTTTTCTCTTATTTTGCCTGGGCTTGTCTGGGCTCACAGTCAGGTGCAGAAGGAGAATCTGTGATAAATCACGTGTAGCTCTAGGCTGCAGTGACAGCTTTTGTTTTGACTGTTCACCTGTGAAGCAAATCACTTAGCCCGCGGAATATATTTAGAATATTATCCGTTCTCTTTGCTCAGTCATGTCTGCTCCTTTAGCAATAAACACATTTGATTTCTCTGTCATTTCTTTTTTAATTGTCAGTGGTGAACCAGTTGACCTCAGAGTGCAGGGCTGTAACAGACCTGATGGTGAGCAAAAAACAAAGGTGAGGCAAGGCACAGGAAAGGTTCTGGACGGAGAACAGGCCAAGGACGGGAGACGCTGATGGGCCTGGCTGACGTGGCTAGCTGCTGGTCCGGGTGGAGGGAGAGGAAGCAAGGACACGCCAGAGGAATGGGTGGATGCAAGCAGGCAGGAATAAACCTGCAGAACATGGAAACTACGTGTTAATATAATAATATAAGAGCTGAATAACAGAACGGGGGATGTAGCGCAGGCTGATGAAGCCGATGGAAGGCAGGTGTGTGGAATCACATCGAGGTGCGTCAGGTGAAGCTCACAACCACACAGGAGCAACCAAAACCACAGCAGCAGGGAAATGATCCCGAAACTATTTCTACACGTCAGGGCATCATATTTTGTTTTGGAAATGATACCGTCACCAGCTAAATGAACAAATGCAGACCAAAATAACTGCACGGAAATCACTGTATATAGCCTATATTGTATAGTTTCATATATTATTTTATACAAGTCATTTCTTTCTTTTTAATTGTGTTGTTCTTTCAGCATCTTAACCTGCAGCAATAAGATGCATCAACAAACATGAATTATGTATGTTGATGAATGGCCGGCGTCTGACAGCATCATGCATCAGAATGTCTGAAAGGAGGTGTGTTCACGTGTGAATCTCTGAGAAACTGCTCACCGAACAGAAACAATCTGCACAGACTGATATTTTACATTCTGTCGCCGTGACCGTTTGGGCAGGATGTCACATGATCTGTGCAGGAGCAGACTCATCGGCAGGGGATCCAGCTGTGCAGCCGTCATCAGTAACTTACGTTGCTTCAGATGGTGCTGAGAGGAGAGACTCACTGACGAACGGGTATAAGAGGTGTTAATGGTTGAAAAATGTACTTTGTGCTAAATCAGATCATTTACGGTTGTGTAGGTGATTAGCAACGTCTTCAAATCAATTCTGAATTGAGAAGCAAATGCAAAGCGGACTAAAACCAAAGTTTGATCTTAGGATATGTCTGTTTTTTTGGCTTTTTTCTGGTTTTATGGACTCTTCATTAATAAATATGTGGTTCTCTTTGGCTCCTTAGATAATCCAGTCTCTGTCAGGTTTTTGCCTTTGTTGAAGAAGTTGATGCTAAATGGGATGTGGAAACGCCTTTGCTGAATAACTTCTGATGTATGATTAAAACATGACCTCTTTGCATGTTTCTCCCGGACAGGGGTCAGATAGCCACGGCCACGTTCCAGTTGCCAACCTCTCCTTCTGTGTTCACTGGTGGATTGCAGCCCTGCTGCAGTCGACCCTGTAGCGTATTTGCTCCAAGCCAGCTGATGGCAATGCGCCTAATTCACATTTCTTTACTCTCCATTTCAAATATTTTGCTTCATATTCGCTTGACTTTTAAATTAGTTTGATTGAATGCAAACGCGACTAGTGAGTGAGCTGCGAGCTGCACTACTGTCAAGCCTTCCACATTACACGGAGATATTTTAACAGTAGTGGTTACTGCTTGGCATTAACACTTTAGTTACACATGCAGGGATCTAGCTCTAGATTAAAATGGTCTTTATACCAGATTAATTCTGCTTTGGACTGGAGGCCGCTGAAGGAAAGAGGTCCGTTAGACAGCACATTAAACGGGAACTCTACAGATTTGACACATCAGCGTGTTTCCAGGTGTTGGGGATTACTGCTGCATCTGTGGAAAAAGTAGTTTAAAGCCTCTTGCGGCTCCAGAGGGAGCCGCGTGGAGTCGAAATGTCCGCAAGTCACTTGAGTCAGCGTCGGTTAGCGTCTGTAGCCGCTCGAGGCTACATTAGCTGCTGCTGCTAGCAAAACACTCACAGCTCACGTAGGCACCATGTTTCGACACAGAAGAAGAATGAGTGAGGAATAAAATGCATCTCTTCTGCTGGACTTTGATCCTTTTTTTGCAAAATCTGTCCATCTTGAGACTGACAGTGTTACAGGAGTGCTTTACAGTGAATACTAAGTTTCCACACTGAGGGACTATTGAAGGATTATCTTACTCTTTTAATGCGCTCTGTCACTGGGTTATTTGACCTGTTTCAATGGCGACCAACGTGCACCAGTTATAGTCAAATCTGTTTGTGAGAACATGTGAGCATGATCCAAAAATATATATATATTTATCTTCAAAAATCTTTTTGTTATTATGCTGGAGGCTAGCAGTTGCCCCCTGCTTCCAGTCTTTGTGCTAAGCTAGGCTAAACAATGTTCTGGGCAAATCTCAATGCTGAATGCAGATGAAACTGATATTTTCAAGTTACCAGTACAGCGGCAAAAATGTCAGCGTACGCCTTTTTAAAATGGGACATCTCGCGGGACAACGATGTGTGTATACATCTGTTATAAAGTCTCAAAGTCCTTGTAGTCATTTAAGTGCAACACAGTGTATTTAGGTTCACTAGGCAACCAGTAGCGGGGTGAGGCACCTGTCTTCCACTTTCACATTCATGACACTGATTTGTTTTCAGTACCTGAAATGCCCCAAAACAACCACGAATTGACTTGACAGCAGGGTGTCACTCTCACGTCCTCCTGTGTCTGCAGTTCACAGCCTTCACTCACGCCCCTGTGGCAACCTGTGAGGGTTTTGAAGGGGAAGGGAGGATTTTGCTGGAGGGGTCTTCCATATTGCATGGCACATGGAACAACAGCATGCAGGATACAATGTACTGTACCGTGGGCCCCAGCACAGCTTGCAGCAGCTGTGACTGATAGTGAACGGGAAAGTAACTGGTTTGTTTGCAGGAACGTGCTCAGGAGGACAGTGCATGTCTGTCCCCAGCTCCATAGAGAGGCAGGCTTCAAATTCTGTCGAGACACATCCGACTCTCAATGCTCTTGGGCTCTTTTTTTAACCGGCACGGCCCACTCACTTATAGCATGCAGCACATTTCCATAACCGCTGTCGCACTGCTTCATCTGTCTCTCACGTCGGGTTAAACTCCGAGCTTTGTATTCGCACACTTTACGGTGACGCGGCCGACGTTGTCGTGCTCAGTCATTGACAGCTATTCTAAGCCCATTGCAGTACATTTTTGGCCGATATGCCAATATGATTTCTTCCAAAGCCTTTGGGGTTTGTAAATCCCACAGCACTGAGGGATGCTTAGCATTGATGGGTCCACTCAAACACGTTTCCATGCCTTTGGGCGTTTTGTGGAACAAAACAATCAAGGAGGGTTAGAAAGTCACACGGTACATTACAGTGACGGATTCCTGAAAGCCCGATAAAGACCCTTACATCAATGCCAGTCTCAATTGATTACTTTAATGAGTGCAAATAAATAATGCAGGACCGTTCGTTCACACACGCTGGCAAGCAACAGAAACTTTAGTAAAGTTTAATGCCCTTCTATTGCTTCGCCTTTGTTGAAATGTCTTTGAGCAGAATTGCTTGTTAGCACTTTGCCAGCCACCAGATCCCAATTGGACCAATAAGACGGTGTCGGAGGACATTTCATCCCGTTAGTCTGACGTGCCGGTCAGCATTTGTGAAAGCATGCTGGGATCTTTGTATTCGCTTCTGGGATATCAAAATCGGCCAGAATTGTGCAAGATTGTCATGCGTTGCTGAGGGCAGATCATAGATTTTGTTTAACCCTTTTGTCCGGGACAAAGGTTTGTTCTTGCTCACGTTTCTTCAGGAAAAGTGTTGCATAATCATGAAGACACACATTCACAGCTGGTATCTTATAGCATTTTATTTAGACCCTACAAATGGCAATGCTGTTTCACATCTGTCTGTCCAGAGCAAGTTAACTCCACAGTGACTGGTCAGACCTCTATTGTATTTGGTATAGATATTCATGCTTTTGGTCCCCTGACCTTTTATCCAGTGTCACCTTCTGTATCTAAAAAGTTAAGGGTCGATCACCCATCAATCCAGAAGTCACGCTTTCATGATCTGATTGGCATTATTTGTTCCTTCGTGATTCCCAATCAGTGGCTCACTCAACACCTGTTTGGCTGCCAGCTGACCAGTGAATAGTCCAATCATCTTCACAGGTGTACAACATGACTGTGTCAACCTCTGCTGATACGTTTGCAGCATACAAGGTTTGCTCCCTCCAACACTCTGTCCTTCTCCTTATGTGCTAAGCTCTGGTGTTTTTATGATTATATCTGCATGTGTGTGTTAAGTGGGGATTAGTTCTCCCAGCAATCATCATTACGGATCAGATTCTTTCACAGCTCCCTAAAAGAGCAGCGCCTTTTCTGTCAGATGTATCTGTATTATCTGTGTTTGCTATAAATGGTCAATTCCTTGACCTGTCTCTAAATTACAGTCTTGGTTGATTGTAAACTGTGTTGTCCTTGTCTTACCGTGTAAGGACGTCCTGTGTCCATATGAATGATGATATTGTCTCTGAGAAGTGGAGTGATGCTGTTATAGTACCACGAATTCTGGGTGGATTGATGGGTCAACAAGAGAGAGACATGCAGTCAACAGTCAACATTGGATTCTTTAAACCGTGACCATGATCATTATCTGACCTTAACCAAGTATATGTAGCCATCTAAACCGAACCTTGACCACTGCAGTGCTAAATCCAAAAACAAACATGTCCGCTGTTTCTGGAATGGTTTAGGACTGCACAGATCAGAAAATGTTTTTGTACTCGTAACAAAAACCTTGTCTTCTCATCTGGAAGACAAAAAAATGGAGTGGCTGTGGCTGAGAGGGTCGTCCATTAACCCCAGGGTTGGTGGTTCGATCCCAGCTCCTCCTGTCCACATGCAAGACTCTGAACCCCGAGTTGCCCCCCAGTGGAGGTCAGAATGGCAACTGCGTCCCCATCGGTGTGTGAATGTGGTGTGAATGTGTGTTTGTCTGCCCTAAATGTGTGTTTGTCTGCCCTGAGATTGACTGGCGACCAGTCCCGGTGTTCCCCCGCCTCTCGTCCAATGTTAGCTGGGATTGGCTCCAGCTAACATTGATCCCCGTGACTCTTCGCGATAAGCAGTATGGAAAATGAATGAATGAAGAGAAAAAAAATGACCATTATTGTCTTTGAGGTTGGTCACCCTTACATCACATTACAAAGCAGTCAGACATTTTAAATTGTAGCAGGCTGGTTGCCTCGTTGTATGAATTTAGGAATTCCATTAACCATGTTGCCATCAGGACCCTGGACTCTGGACCGACCTGCCTGAGGAGATCAGGCTGCAGAGTCAGTGACGTCTTTTAAATCACTTCTTAAAACACATTTTATAGATTTGCTGTCATGTGATGTTGTCTTTATATCGCTGT